>JANSVA010021278.1:0-14968 GCA_025504915.1 Erythroxylum reticulatum | reverse complement strand
AACAACAACAACAACAGTGATAATAATAATAAATATATTATATACTTTCATTTATTTAAAGACTTATAAAAATTGAAACATATTTAAAGAAAATCAATAGAAAATACTCTAACTTTATTCTAACTTATTTTCAATGTCTTTTAAACATATTTCTTTATAGTTTATATATTATTTTAATACATTGATAAATTATCTTTAGCACAATTGCTATAATTAATTAGTATTTCAATTTATCCATAAAAAAAGTTTAAGTTTAAAGGTTCAACCGGTATATAATAAATAAGTAAAAATTATAACAATAAATAAAAATATAGTGACCCATCTAGTTTGTTAAAGAAAATTGTACAATTTCTACTCATAAGGATTATAAATATAAATCAAATCGAAAATCAGACCGGTTCGTATTTATTCCGGTTGGACTGTCCGGTTCGGTCCGATTTTTAAAACATTTATTATTACTTCTTTATATATTAAATTGTGCATAATAGTATCAAGTTAAGGAAATATTTTTCCTTTGCAAATTTTTGTTAAAAAGATTATGAAATTTCATATTTCAAAATTAATGAAATATATATAATAGGGTTTATATCTCAATGTAAAACTTAAAAGCTTGCATCTTATGAGTTGTATATAATTTGTTATTCAAGTTTTTTATATCATATTAAATTTCAAATTTTTATTATTTTAAGTTATGGATTTCTTTTATAAACCATTCTAATTTTTATTCATTTGAAACTATTAGATTTTTTAACAAATAGGAAGAAAATTAATAATTGAACTAATTTATAAGGAAAAAGGGCATAGCTAACTTTAAGGTTTACATCCGTTGACAAATTGAACCCTAACATTTTAAGCAGTACAAATTAAACCCTATCATTTGACAAATGTTAAAATTCAACCCTAAATCAGTAGAGAAACTAACGGTAATATGACATTGTCAATTTTCTAACTTGACATATATTGATAATATGTTAATGTCTAAATGGATCACACAATGCCATATGAGTCTGACTTGGTGGTGTAGGACCTGTATACTTAAATTATAAAGTTTAAAATTTAAACCAAATTTTATATCTTAACTAATTAACCTATTAACTTAAAAGATAATTTAACCATATCCTATCCAAACCTACTAATTAACCTATTATGAAACCCAAACCCTAATAGAAGTATGTCGTGGAAAAGTTAACATTTGAAATCCCTAAATGAGTTACTAAAATCCTAACTCATTTATCTTTATGGGGTTTGTCTTTGTGGGTGGAATATCAATCTGGAAAAAGATGTGTCCCTCACTTGGCCTCATTCGATCATCACTGTCGTCTCCCTCATTCGCCGCCCTTCATCATAGTCACCCATCATTGTCATCACATTCTGTGGTAATGCAAATTGTTTTGCTTCTTTTTTACTTAGGCTTTGTTTGTTTATCGATTTTTCGAAAAGGAATGTCAGGAACATTATGGAAGCTGGTGTTGAGTTGCTCAGTTTAGGAGAGGCAGTTGTAACAAGAGTTGAGTGACACGAAGATTTATTTAGTTCCTTTACTTCCAATTTATTTTTCACATTTTATGAGGTAACTATTTATTGCACTGACTATTGACTGATGTGAGGTTTTCAAGTCATGTATGCTTCATTCTCAACCACCATCCTCCTAATTCAAATTGCTTGTTGCAATGTTTAAGAATTCATTTTCTTTTGACTAATCATGAGACAAACTTTTATAGTTGGGATACTTGTCTTGTATAATTATGAGTTTACTTGATGTGACGAATATAAAACACAGAAACCCTTATGATTTAGACTATAATGAATATTAGAATGACTTATAAAGAGTATCATGATTCACTTTTAGTATATACATATGTTGATTTTCATTGTAGCCATCTTTAAGACTAAGAGAACAAGATAGCTCTTGATATGAACCATTCTCAATTTTTCCATCATGGTGACACTTATACTGTCATTACCACTCGAGCATTTTTCTAAATTCAACCGATGGCCTTATAAGGGCTTCTTTCTCACAATTTGAAGGTTAGGCCCATTTTTTGATTTAACATATTCTTAAATTGGAATATCACGTATTGAATTGGAAATTGATGTAAGATTTTGAATTCCATCCATTAGTGGGATTAGTATGACCATTGTGTGATGGTATTCATTGTGTTTTTATAGTGATTAATAAGACCTTAGAATGCATGACTCTTTAAATGGTGAGCGTGATCTTGAAGGGACTTGCTTGATGTTATTTGAAAATGTTAGGATTTATATTTGTCCTACTTGGTAAAGTTAGGATTTATATTTATGTTATCTTGGGTAAGTTAGGATTTATATTTATCAACTAGCAAAGATTATCTTATATTTAGCATTGACGTTTTCTTTACAGGCAAATTTATATTGTGATTTTCTTTAGTACGTAGATAGAATCATCATCATCGACTAATACAACAGTAAACTCAAATTTAGAAAATGTGGTTTATTATTGTAGGTTATGTGTTCTTAGACAGTTAGATGGACAAGTTTTGTCACATTTCCTATGGCACATTGGAGTGTGAATTCTTGCTTCTTTGGTACTTTAATGCACGTACTTGGGACAAAAATTTGCTTTCTTACTGCCCTAAACCTAACCTTACACTATAAGATAAAGAAGGTGTACTAATAGAAAGCGTAAACAAACCGTCGGTAACGAAAATTAGTGACGGTATTTAACGAAGACTAAATGTGTCGTTAAATTAGCTGTCGGTAAATTTACCAACAAAAACAATTATCCATTGGTATATTTTTTGACGGAAACAACTTTTCGTCGGTATATATATGAACAAAAAAATTGTTACCATCAGTATATATACAGATGGTTATGTCAATTCGTCGGTGAATTAATACTAATAATGTGAATATTTTCTGACGGTTTATAACCAACTGTCGGTAAATATCACTTAGTTTTTGAGATCCGTCTCTCAAAATAACCGACGGAAAATAAAATTATGTCGGTAAGATCCATAAGTAATTTGCGACGAATTATCATAAATCGTCAGTAATGATTCTACCATTAATATATTGACTCTTTTTAAAAATCCCGATATTAAATTTTTTATTAACAGGTATAAATTATTTGCGTATTATTTTGTTGATTTGTTTATATAATTAATTTGTTTAAACAGAAATTTAATTGATCATATAAAGTTAAAATTTTCTTCATTCATAATAAAAACATTTAATTGTACATAAATTCAAACCAAATGACTACAACAATCCTATTGTTTTTGTGAGCGCGGATGGTCTGAGTCTTCACGCCTCCTCTTCAACTGATGCACATCATTTTGGATCTTAGTCATGTACTCCATATATTGTTTCTACTGACTTATCAATGTCTGCATTGTGCTCTCAAGATGATGGATACGTTCTATTGTTGGTCGCGTAGTTGATGCTGCTGTACTGGACGTAGATGAGTGCGAATAACATGTATTCGCAAATGACCCTAGCCCGAAGATTCTTCCACGACTGTCCCTACCACCTACTACATCAAAATATGCTTGACTCTCATCAACAGCTTGTTCTCCCTAAAACTGTTACTAAATTGTTTCTCGTATTTGGTCATATTACGAGGCAATGCTTATATTAATAAGTGAAAATTATTTAGAATGAATATTTAAGCATAAATTTGACATACATTCAGTTCTCTACATCGGCTGTTGACGAATGTCACACCATCATGCTTCTTAGTATGAGTATGCAAAAACAACTAACGAGATGTTGGCTTTATGCCTATAGACATTTCCTGCATAACAATAAAATATTTTAAGTTAAACTAGAGTTTATAAAAATTTTGGCAGAGTCTCCTCTATTTTTATGATATTACCCCCTATTGAACAAAGAAAATAAATCAACACAGCCATATATGGCACCATACATTTATACATCAATTTAAATTGAAATACAACAAAGTAAAAAATGAGATCCTTACAAGTCTCTCTGCATGCTCGTTGTGGATAATTGATTCTCTCGTATGAACGGGAAGACTGTCTCCCTCTGGGCCTCCACGTCTGTTGCTCAAGTTACGCCCGGAGATGAACATTGCCTCAGGTGATGTCCAGTTCTCCTGCCAACGACTCCATATGCTCTCATAAATATAAGGCGGTCGTACACCAACCTTGCGTATCACACCAATAAAGTCTCAATAAAGTGTTCGAGGTCGCGACTCCCATACACTATGTATGACCCCGTCAATACCAGAATTTCAGTTGAATTATTTTTGAAATTAAAAGGAATAAAGTCGATAACTTATATTCTATTAATATTTATGCTATTAATGTATACAAATAAATAAATAAATACATTATTTCCATACATAACCCTCAAGATCAATCCTCTCCTTAAATGTAGATGTTATATGTCTGGAACACGGTCCAGACGAAATCAACCTAATATAAGAAAAATAATTTTATACCATTTGAAAAAGTTTAAACCTATAACTTAATTATAAACATATATAGTGTTTCATGTGATTTCACTTACAACTTATTGACAATTTTTATAAACTTTCTTCCTTTAGGTCCCTCAACTCTAGGTTGACAGTCGTCTCCTTCATCCGTTATAGGGGTAGTGGATGATGTATGAGTGGTGGATTGTGAAACATCAGCAGTTGCAGTTGATGCTTCATCTGCAACTGTAAGCCCTAGAGGTGGAGGTGGTGATTCAGTTGCAGCTGGAGACTATGATGAGCCACTCTCACAGTAAGTCCCTCCGAATATGCCTCTGAGCCTGGGCCGCATAAAATCACGTTATCTCTTTGGTCCCATATTTTTACCTAAAATTCTTTATTTATTGAAATTTGTAGAAATATAAAAATTTGAATTTGAATCCAATATTTTACACAATATATGTAAAAGAAAATAAAGCGATTTGTTAAATATCATATTGAAGTACAAACTTTGAATTCAATTATGAGAATAATTGTTACAGTCATAGAACAATAATATAATTAGTTTAAAGCATAGTCTAGTGTGTTGCAGAGATATATGACAATAATATAATTATTTTGTTAAATTCCTTATAAAATGCTTATAAATTAATGTTTAAAGCTTTTAGTAGATGAACAAGCTTTGACTAAAGTTAGAATATTTGTTTAGAGATGTTTAAGAGGTGATTTAAGGCTTGGATAAGTTACTTGAAATGTATCAAGTTTTGCTTAAAGGATTCATATTAAGCTGAGAAGGTACTACGTTGTTAAGAGTATAAAAGGAAGCATAAAATTAAGGGTAAAAAATGCTCTTTGGTGAGCATTATCTTTGATTGACATAATAGTGCATAAAATCAAGGCTAAATAATGATAAAACTTGGCAGTGACTAGAAGGTTAAAAATTTCTATAAAAAGATTTTAAAGCCAAACAACTTAAAAGAAGCCAGAGTAACAAAGAAAATTAAGCAATATACTGATCAAAACTTTGAGTTTTAATTGACTTACAATATTCTAGTGACATAAATTTTCTTTCTAGTGTGAGTTATATAAATCTTGAAATAACTTATGTTATTACAAAGCTTAAGAGTGTGCTAAAGAGTCTTAAACGTCTAAAACTTTTAAAGTTTTTCTTAAACCTTGAAAAAGATATGTTACAGCAGGTTTTTTCTTTCGCCAACTGAAGAAAAGAGATAACATAATCTAAATTCTTAAGTGAAGCTTAAAAAGTGGACTTAAGTCAAGGATGACTTAATCACTATAAGTGCTCATCTCTTTCATTATTGTCTTTATTATATATCTTATGGTTGGATAATTAGTAGCTAAGGTATAATTTGGTATATCAATTGGATACTAAAAAATAAAAGGGTATTGGCTCAAAGAGAGTAGAAATACTTCGATATTGACTTTCTCATTGTCTCTAATTTAATAACATCATTTACTAACTTTCAAACAATACTCTATAATTTAATAACATAATGTACTAAGATTAAAGCAATACTTTTGATCTTCTAACAATAAAATTGTACAAATGGTTCTTCTAAATCAATTTGCAATGTTGAACCTTATAATTTCTTTTTAAATAGAGAATTGATAAGAAAAGCTTTTAAGATTGAATTTATTATTAGAGAACTTACAGGAATAGTTGTTGACATTAATTAAGGTTTTATTGTATGTAAAAGCACAAATGATATCCAACTTTTATAAATGAAGTTTTCTCACACCGAAAATAAGTACAAGAACAAAAAAAATTATTTACGAAAAAACAGTGGATATCAAACACTTTGTATTTTGTCAAACACTTGGTATGCATAAACCTCTTCGTCCCTAATTCAGGACAAATTCTCAATCTTTTTCCATCATTCTCCAATAAATACACTGCCCATCATTAACAATCAGTAATTAACAATTAAAACCAAGCACAAACTCCATATGAACCAAAAATATCAACCACGGATTGTTAATCATTGAAGAAAGGAGAGGAAGGAGAAGAGGAAAATAACTTCGGTTAAACCCGTCGAAGAAGATGACGCAGGAGCTCCACAGCCATATCACAGTGCAGATTGATGAAGGAGGAAGACAACGCAGGCGCCAGTTGGGGGTGGGGGAGGGCTTCGAATGGTTTAAAATATAACGAAAACGATGTCGATTAGATTTAAACCAAACGACGTCATTTTGGTGAAGTTATTGATGGAAACAATAGTATTCGCAGCGGAGCAACCCAGGATCAGAAATATACATACAGGCAAATTAATCACAAGAATCAAAACAAGACAGACTTGTTAAAGCGCAGAATCGCTAACTGGTCTTTTTCTCCAAAATCTTCTTTCTAAGTATACCCTTTCGCAACAAGCCTCGCCTTATAAGTTCGTACTTTACTGTCTACACCTCTCTTTTTCTTATAGATCCACTTACATCCGATGAGTTTAACTCCTTCAGGTGGTTCTACAAGTTCCCAGACTTGATTAGAGTACATAGACTCCATCTCAGATTTCATAGCTATAAACCATTTATCAGCATCTTTATATTGTTGTGCATCGTCGTAACATCTAGTTCGGTATTCACTTCTTCACGGATTCTGTCAAATGCTTCTGCCAAAAGTGTATATCAAACCAGTAGTCGTCTTATTTTCCCACTACGACGAAGTACTACAGGTTGTTTAGTCACACATGCATCTTACTACAGCTGTAAGGTCGGCAAGTGTATAACTGGGACAACATCCTGGTCATAGTCGAGAGCCTCAACATGTTCGTCAATTCTAACAGGCAATGAAAAGTTAGGGACTCTTACTTCTTGTTCTTGTAGATTTGGATCAATAGCTACTGCATCAATCCCAACATAACTCCCACTACTTTCAGGCTGTAGTGGAATGTTAGGAGTTAACTCTTAGGGTAGTTATTGAGCTTGTTGTCCACTGACATTTCTCCCACTACAACAAGGCAATAGAATGTCAGCTCCGACCAAGAATGGTTTAGGTTCATGTTCGGTTGGAAATAGTTTAGCAGGTATATTTTCACTTCTCAACTCTCGCAAGGAATAGTAAAACTCCCTAGATCCTTAAGCTTTGGTGGTAGGTTTCTCGACAATATAACCGAACATTCCTCATTCAGCTTCACCGTGGCATACTCCTCAAGCCTTCTCTTATTAGACAAAATTTCTTTTAAAAACTTAGCATAAGAAGGCATCTGTGTTATGGCCTCAACAAAAGGAATGTTTATATGTAACTTTTTAAATATCTCAAGAAAATGACCAAATTGCTTATCTAATTGTGTACATTTTAACCTTTGAGGATAAGGAATTCGAGGTCTTACCCGATGTGTGATGGGGTCAGCAAATAATTTTTGATGATTCTCCTTTTCAACTGGTGCTTCCTTGGCCTCCTTGTCACTCTCCCGACTCTTTTCTTCTTTACAATTTTTCACTTCTTTATCCTTCTGCTTCTCTTTAACTTCTTCAAGCTGTCTGTCACTCCTAAATAAGATTGCCTTTGCATGTTCTCTTGGGTTAGCCTCAGTAGTGCTAGGTAATGAACCCGAAGGTCTTTTCTTCAATAAACTTACAATTTGGCTTATTTGATTCTCCAAATTTCTGATACAAGATTCTTGGTTCTGCATCCTAATCTCGGTAATGGAATTGTACTTCGAGAGTAGCTCTTCGAGATTAGATTTCTCTGGTGGCGCAGGATTAGGAGCCTTGAAACCTGGAGCTAGCTGTCTCTGAACATTGGATGACTGTGGTTGTGCCTCCTGATCGTTCCGTCAAAAGAAATTTGGATGATTCCTCCACCCTAGATTGTAAGTATTAAAATATGGGTTCCCTCGCTATCTGTTATAATTGCCCACATAATGGGCCTCTTCTGTCTCTTGAACAAAAGGATTCCCAACTTGACACTCAGAAGATGCATGGGAATCTCCACCATAATGCTCGCATATAACACAACTCCTCAATAAAGAGCTAGCTCCTCCTCTCACACTGTGCATCAGATTATCCAACTTCTTCATCAAAACATCCATCTAAGTAGATAAAGCCACTGTATTGTCTACTACACGAGCTCTTGTAGGTCGTCTGGGATGCCTTTCTATATGATACTGAAAGCTGCTAGTGGCCATCTCATCAATTAACCAGTAGGCCTGATCTGGCGCCTTTCTCATTAAACTACCTCCTACTTTATGGTGCTCATGGTCGGTGGGGTCATTCCTGTATAAAAAGTATTGACCTGCTGCCATGTGGAGAACCCATGACTAGGACATTGTGTCAACATATCTCGAAATCGCTCTCACGCTTCATATAGACTTTCATTTTCATATTGGGCGAAGGAAGTGATCTCATTCTTCATCTTTGCAACCTTGGTAGGAGGGAAAAATTTAGCCAAAAATAATCTCATAATCTCATCCAATGTAATAATCGATCCCGACTGCAAACTAGGCAACCATGCTCCGGTCTTATCCTTTAACGAAAATGGGAACAACCTTAATCTCACTGCATCGTCCAATACTCCATTTTGCTTCAACAAATCACAAATATCCAAAAATGTCTCCAAATGGGTGTTTGGATCTTCCAAAGGTAATCCTCCAAATTGAGATGCCTCATCATATAATGCTGTGAGGAATCTCAAAACTCGCAACTGTGACCGTCGGCTTTATAATTAAAGGCATGGGTCTATTGTTATACCCCATAGTTAAATCCATCATAGTTAACTCCCTTCTCTCTTCAGTATGTGGCATAAAGCTCTCCTCGTGTTGTTCCATCTATACAAACTGCTCTTCTCTAATCATTTTTCTTGTGTTACTACTCCAAGCCAATCTGGTTTCCTTACGCAACCTGCGAGCATTTTTTTCAATCTTAGTATCTGGTAGCAAATTCTCGAGCTTTTGACCACGAGTAAGCATAAACAAAATGGAATAAATAAAAAAACAAATAATAACAAAGCTAAGAATGGAAAATAAAACACACCGAAGTAAAGCAATCAAGCAAACAACTAAAATACTAAAATAAATAAATAAATAAACGAACCAAGATTTAAATCTGAGATACTTAACGCCGTCTAACCTAATGACTCAATATAGAAAGAATTCCCCCAACAACAGTGCCAAAAACTTGTTGCGGTCTAAACAAAAATAAATAAATAAATAAATTGAATTTTATATAGACTAAATAGAGACAAGTGCACCACGTCGACAAGTAATATAAAATGGTAAAAATAGAATATCGCACCCAAAGGAATTCCAATATGTAAGATAATTAAATTAAATGATGAAAAATTACTCGAACGATCGAGAATTGATTGATTTAAAAGTAAAATAAAATAAAGTGAGCAAATCAAGGAAATATGAAAAATACAAGGTATGAATTAAAACAATTAGATTTAATCAAATGACAGAAATAAGTTAAGATATCGGATTTCAATTGGATTGGACATTAAAAATTTTAACGGTGGATTGATCTAGGAATTACTTCACTTAGGCAAGTCAAACCTAATGTTCATAGGAATTCCCTTCTCTTTTTAATCCAAGTTACCTACTTGGTTCATAGATAATTTGGAATAAAAAGCATTCAAGACAAAAAGGCTAAAATTAAGTTCGTTAATCTTAGGTATCCTCACACAAGATTCTAAGGTTGGTCTACACTTTAGTCTCAAATATGTCACTGGATTAATTTTCCAACAATTAAATCTCATTGGTTATGACATTCAATCACCTAAGGTCTTAATCAAGGTAATCAAGCTAAATTAGGACTAAATATGCATTTAATCAAGCAAAAATCAATACCAAAAAATTATCCTAATCCAATATCAATTTTAACTTTAACCGTAAAAAAAACTTATTCACACATATTCATCAACCCAACACAAACCATGGTCATAATATATAATTGCATTAATTAAATCCACAAAAATTAAAACAAGCAAGGAATAAAAATAAATTAAAAAACATTCAATATTTAGTTTCTTCCGCTGTTGTATTTTCTCTCACGCAGCTCACGCTTCATTTCTCTCCTTCTTTATGTGCCCGCCAGCTGCCTCAAGGATGTTGTGCCACCAGCTCACGTTATTTTTATGCCACTAGCTCAACGTGTTTTTCATTTTTTAGCCACCAGCATGCAATGTTGTGTAGAGAATGTAGAGTGAGGGCTATGCGTGAGTCCCCCTCCCCCCCCCTTCCATGCCACCAGCTGTATTGTGTTCCTCTTGCCACAACTGCAACGTTCTTCTATCTGGCCACCAGCTACAACGTTCTCTTTTCTAGCCACCAGCTCACGTTGTTGTCCACCAGTGGAGGATTGTTCACGCCACTAATTGCTGCTTTATTTACGCCACTAGCTGCTTCGTTGAGTGGAGAGTGCATGTTTGATGGATGGTCTCTAAAGTGAGTGATGGAGGAGCTGTTTTTCAGTCCTCTCGCCCTCCTGCCAGCTTCTATTTTATTTCTTTTTATTCCATCTTTTCAGCTCACTCATTCACACCTACAATCACGTTTAATCTACTTTTTTTTCTTCACTTTCTGTGCTAGCCTTTTCAATGCCACCAGCAATATTCCGTTGACTCTTATGTATTCAATGATCTATTGAGAATTTTTGGTCCACCTTTCACACATAGCTCTTGCGTTTTTTCACTCCTTCGTCGCCAGCATTTCACGAACAACACTCCTTGTTTTTTCGTTCTTTTCTGTCTTATACTGCCGCCACTTTCTTTCTCTTCTTGTCTCACCCTCTTCAATGTTTTCCAGCTGTTCTCTTTTGTCAAATAAACACACTCATGTTGCTGCTCTCTCTCTTTGCCACTGCCACCTTCTTGGTTTCTCTCCATTTAATCCCATCAGCTTCTATCTTTTTGTGTTGCCAACTTTTAAAAGCTTCTCCATATTTTATATGTTTCCAGCTCCCTAAGTCTTCTAAGCTTTTTAAAAGCTTCTCTCCTCCACCGCGAGGTAGTTAGCTTCGTACCTTTTTAATTATTTTGTCCAAGCCAAACTGTCGTGTTTTTTTAATT
The DNA here is from genome assembly GCA_025504915.1 of Erythroxylum reticulatum. Classification (NCBI taxonomy): domain Eukaryota; kingdom Viridiplantae; phylum Streptophyta; class Magnoliopsida; order Malpighiales; family Erythroxylaceae; genus Erythroxylum; species Erythroxylum reticulatum. Next base: position 3,530 of record JANSVA010021278.1, on the reverse strand, counting down.
GTAAAGAGCTTCCAATTTTTGACATTTTTTTACTCTTATTGTCCAAATTCAATAAGTGTCTAAAATTGAAACAAATAACTCTTAATTTAGTGCAATTCAAACATTAAATGGTCAAAAGTTTAGCAATTATGTATCTAAAATTAATATAAAATGTCCATTAATAGGTAGATGAAGAATCTTGCTCAACATTAAGCACAACAGGTGCAACTCTTTGCTTAAGAATAGTCTTAGCAGCTACCAGCTCTTTCAGCAACTTAGATAGAGTAAAATCCATCTTATTCATGTTATAATTCAAACGAAACTGCTAAAAACTGGCTGGCAGAGTATTCAAGACCATCTCAATCTGAGTAACCTTGTCAACCTCAGCACCAAGAACCTCCATGTCATTCAGAAGACTTATCATCTTCCAGACATAGGTTCTAACAGGAGGTCCTTCCTCTATTTTAAAAATAAGAATCTCCCTAAGTGCATTATGCTTGGTTGCACTAATATGGTCTTCAAACCTTTCCATGAGATTCTCTAAGATGTCATAAGTTGTGTCCATCTTTTGATGCTGATGTTGCAAAACATTTGACATAGATGCCAAAATGTAACATCGCATCATCTCATCAGCTTTAACCCATTTTTGGTAAGCCATGGTAATCTCTTCAGAAGCACCCTCATTGGGTTTTTCAGGACACACCTCACTGAGCACAAACTTGTACTCTTCAGCAATAAGCAAAATGTCCAAATTCCTTTTCCAGTCTATATAGTTATGACCCTCAAGCTTGTTTTGGGTTAGGATGTTGGCTAGGGGATTGAAGGATGTCATATTCAACTGAGATTAAGCAAAATATCAAAATAGTATTTTCTGAATTTTAACACATAATTGAATAAAACAAATATGACCTTAAAATTTACTTATGCATATCTAACATTCATGAATAGCAATCTCGATGAGAGAATTAAACTAACCATATGTCATGCATAAATAGTAAATAATTGACATGCACTACTCGATGGGAGAAACATGCTAGAAAAATATTACAATTCAAAAACCATTATATCTAGTTCATGCCCCTAATTAAATTACTCAAATGGAGAGTTAAAATAATACAAACAAAACTAGACTAGATCCATTGATACACAAACTCATATCATCTGTTGATGAGAAAGAATATGCAAATAGTCACAACTAGCAAGTAATGGAAAATATTTTAGATCATTTTGCAACAAAACAGCAACTTTCTGGGCTAAGATGAAAATTTTCCGGACTTATTTGAAAAACTTAGAAAATATCCAGAGCCTGAAAGGAAAAATTAAGGATCTGTTTATAAACTTTAAACAGATCCATCCAGAAAACTTGTCACTTCACCGTCTACCTCACCATGAAGGCAACACTATCTAAAAAACTTTAAGAAGACAAAATTTTTTAAAACTTTAAGAACCATCCAGAGAACTTGCCACTTCATTGTCTCACGATGAAAACAAAAACATCCAGAAATCTTGCCACTTTATTGTCTCACGATGAAGACAAAACAGTTGCTGTTGAATTTTTTTTTATTTAACAAAAACCAGCTTCGCCCTTGCATGAAAACAGAAAACAACGTTTTGTATTATTAACGATTTACAAGATTTTCAACTTTCACGTTAAGCAACAAAACCTTTTTGTTTTCAATACAAAAATCGTTTTCAGTTTTCATGCAAATGATTTTCATACAAGTGGGAAAAAACAATTTTCATGCAAACAATTTTTATAGAAAAAAAAAAACCCGTATTTCTCACAGAAAGAAGATACGTTTTCATACAAGTGAAAACAGAAAACGATTTTACAAAATTTCCATCTTTCAAGTTAAGCAACAAAACCTTTTTTTTAATACAAAAATAGTTTTCACTCTCACAGAAAGAAGATACGTTTTCACACAAGTGGAAACAGAAAATGATTTTACAAGATTTTCAATTTTCAGGTTAAAAACAGAAAACGTTTGTATTATAAACGATTTTCATGAGTTTTAATTTTCATGTTAAACAAAAAAACAAATTTCTCCATTCTTCACATAGACAAATCGTTTTCCATTTTTCAAAACAGAAAAATGAAACAATTTTCATTTGTTGAAGAACGAAAACGTTTTTAATGAAAACTACAAAAAAATATCGTTTTGAAACACAAAAACGTTTTCCCAAAACAAATAAACATATGCTTTTATGGCAACATCCAAAAGAACAATCCATAAACACAATTTATGGAAAAAAGGACAAGCTACCTATATACATATTTCTAATGCTCTGATACTAATTGATGGAAACAGTAGTATTCGTAGCCGAAACAACCCAGGATCAGAAATATACATACAGGGAAACCAATTACAATAATCGAAACAAGACAGACTTGTTGAAGCGCAGAATCGCTAACTAGTCTTTTTTCTCCAAAATCTTCTTTCTGAGTATACCCTTTCGCAACAAGTCTCGCCTTATAAGTTTGTACTTTACCATCTACACCCCTCTTTTCCTTATAGATCCACTTACATCCGATGAGTTTAACCCTATCAGGTGGTTCTACAAGTTTCCAGACTTGATTAGAGTACATAAACTCCATCTCAAATTTTATAGCTATAAGTCATTTATCAACATCTTTATCTTGTAGTGTATTGTCGTAACATACTAGTTCGGTATTCACCTCTTTAGGGATTCTATCAAATGCTTCTTCCAAAAGTGTATATCGAACCAATAGTCGTCAACTAACTTTTAAACAATACTCTTTAATTTAATAACATAATGTACTAAGATTAAAGCAATACTTTTGATCTTCTAACAATAAAATAGTACAAATGTTTCTTCTAAATCAATTTGTAATGTTTGACCTTATAATTTCTTTTTAATTAGAGATTGATAAGAAAAGCTTTTAAGATTGAAATTATTATTAGAGAACTTATAAGAATAGTTGTTGACATTAATTAAGGTTTTATTGTATGTGAAAGCACAAATGATATCCAATTTTTATAAATGAAGTTTTCTCACACCTAAAATAAGTGCAAGAGCAAAAAAAATGTATTTACAACAAAAAAACAATGGATATCAAACACTGTGTATTTTATCAAACATTTGGTATGCATAAAACTCTTCATTCCTAATTCAAGACAGATTCTCAATCTTTTTTCATCATTCTCCAACAAATACATTGCCCATCATTAACAATCAGTAATTAACAATCAAAACTAAACACAAACTCCATATGAACCAAAAATATCAACCACGAATTGTTAATCATCGGAGAAAGGAGAGGAAGGAGAAGAGGAAAATACCTTCGGTTAAGCCCGCCGAAGAAGATGACGCTAGAGGCGCAGGAGTGCCACGACCACAACACAACTCCAGACGACGGCGATGGAAGCAGATAGAGGAGGTAGATTGATGGAGGAGGAAGACGATGCAGGGGCGGGATTGGGGGGAGGGCTTCGGGTGGTTTAAAACATAACGAAAATGACGTCGATTGGATTTAAACCAAATAACGTCGTTTTGGCGAAGTTATAAATGTTAAACCAGCAACCGGTAAA
>JANSVA010021269.1:2952-14969 GCA_025504915.1 Erythroxylum reticulatum | reverse complement strand
GGGGGGGCATTGAGGGGGAGTGGATGCTCGTTCGTAATCTCAGAAATTATGGGTCGAAGCTCGCCTGAAAACTCTCATCGCTGGATCTGGAATTATGTTAAAGGAATTAAATATTCTCATTCTGAATTGAACAGGGCTAGTGTTTTTACAAGAAATCTCTAGCCAACTTTCCTGCAAAAGATCTTTTCTTAACATCAAGCATCTTGGTATTAGATAAAAATGTTTTTCTATTAAGATGGGATGATTTTTTAAATAAAAAAATAATCAATAATATCAAAGTATTTTGTCTCTTGGTTAGAATGACAAATTCATGAAGTTAGTGATGCGTTCAGCTACTGGACTTTCGCCATCTAATGTGTAGTACTCCTAGAATGACAAATTCATGAAATTAGTGATGCGTTCAGCTACTGGACTTTCGCCATCTAATGTGCAGTACTCCACCGCTTCGTTTAGCAGCACAATACTTGTATTGCTCTCCCATAACCCAGTTAGGTAACTTATCGAAATTTAAGTTCTTTTAAAGTCTTTTGTTGGCAATCGTGGTAAAATCATTCCAGATCCAGTCCAAAACTTAAGAGAACTTGGTGTTGAAACCAAATTTTGTGGAATTTTCAAATGTTTTGAGAGCCGATAAGAGAAAAACCTCTGTTTCTTTTAAATTATAAGCATGACGTAAAATCGTTGAGAATTAAGATACACCCACCTTGAACGCTACTTCACTCATGAAAATTGGAAAAAGAGAAACAGGTCAACTGAGCATTAAATATCTCTAGCACCATTCATATGGTAATTGCAAGACATCATGCCATGTTCTTTGTTTATTTCCAGTAAAATGTGAAATTGATTTAGCTAAAGGCTAGAGCCACAAGGATGATGACATGTTACGCAAATTTTGTAGCTACTTTTGACAGTTCTTGCAAATATTTAATACAGAGGTTTGACCATTTTCAGGCTCCTATTATTGTGAATACATAAAGTGCATTAAGGTGCCTATCCAGAAGTCCCCGGTCAACTACCTTAAAAAGTTGCAAAAACCACCCTATGCTCGTGTACAATAAGTACACCATATAATGGACACACTTCTAGGCACACTTGTTGGCATGAGGATGTCCTCTCCTCGTAAGGGGAAAGGAGGAACTGCAGTACCAGTCACGGCTCCGGTGGTTCTGACCACTGGCTCATTTGGTCCGCCATAGGGAGTGGCTGTGTGCGCAGGGTTGTGATAATGGTTTCCTGGAAGATTGTGGGATGAAGCACTCAGTCTCCGTGCGGCATGCTTTGCTTTGGCCTGGTGAAACTCCATCTTTGCCAGTGCTTCTTTAGCCTTTCTCCTCTCCTTTGCTATCTCTTTTTCTTCATGTGTCCTCGCTGTAGCTTTCTCTGCCTGCCAGCAAAATATGTACTTATATAAAACTGTCTTGTTTATGTATCCTTTTGCTACGCAGAGGGATTAAAAAGAAAAAAGAAAAACCCTTTCTTCAACTTTAGCTCTGCAGATGGTAATGTGCTCCTTAGCAGCACTGGCCATGTTACTGATCTTCTCCTTTGCAGCCTGCATCTTTCACTTTGCCCTGTAATTGAAAATATAAGCAGTCAAGAGACATTAAAATGCGTACGCAGCTGTTTCTCTCATATATAAAGAGCTTCGCACTCTATGAACTTAAATGATGGAATTAGAAGCGAACGTAGCAATAATATCTTGGAGAACGCCACGGTGGTTGCCACGTGTCATACATGCAGCTGGTACGCTCGCCAAGTTGTTCGCAATCTTTCTGACATCACTGATTTGTGCTATCACAATAAATGGTGAAAGAACAAAATTTATATTACCATACCTAGCAACAAATGGATAAGAAGGAAATCGATGATAATAATAATAATAATAATAATAATAATAATAATTCCAATTAATCTTTATTTAAGTAAATAAATATATATTGTTTTAGAGTATATTAAAACAAATTTTATAAATATATACTAATCTATTAATGAGTAGCATTGTGTTAAAATTATTTATGTTACAGATTAAATGCTATTAAATTGTAGACATTTACATAATTAAGCTAACTAGTACACGAATTTATGAATGTTAATATTAATGGATTAAGATTATTAGAGATGATAAAAAGTTTAAACTCAACTCATTTTAACGTAAAATTAATAAATTTAATTTGAGTTAATTGAATTTGTGTTAAGTCTAATTTTTTATTCAAATTTTTGATCGAATGAGAGCTGGAACTTCACAGCTGGATACAAATTCGAAGTGGGAAATTCTTACATAAGCACTTAATTATCCTAACCTTCCAATATCTATATCTTTCAACGATCAACGTTTTCTCTTTTATTTTATGGCATTATTTAGGATCATCTTAACAGTTAAAGTTAACGTAACCGTGTGCCCGACACGCAAGGCTCTTTGCAAAAATAAGAGACATAACATAATGCAATCTTTCTTTTATATTTAAAAAAAAAAACTCTTTTCGTAACTTAAACTTACGATCACAAAAGAACTGATTGTTCCAAAGCTCACCATCTTAACACTACAACAAGGATATTTAAAATATTCGTCACCAAATGTCCCAAAATGTCATTAATGGGGATTTATATTCTTCATCAAAAATATCGCCAAACTTTCAAGCTAAAAACTATAAGCAATATTTTTTCTTTTACGCTTTATTTTTGTAATAAAAAAGTATTAACGACAATTTGAAAAATCATCACCAATGTGCCGCTACAAAATGTTTTCAGAGCAAAAGATTAAAAACGTAACACTAAGTTTTTAGTTACTTTTTTTAAAATTTATTTAAAATTTTAATATACATTTTAACTAAATATTATACCATATTAATTATAATTATTTATAATTATTTGCCACATTTTTATCCGGATTGTTGTATATAATATTTCAATTTTTGTTATTAATTTATTATAAAAATAATTGACAATTTAAAACATTAAATATACAAAATAAAATATTACTTTTTCAAAAAAATAAAATATTATTAAATTATAAAAATATAGACAAAATAATAAATACAAAGACTAGTTTATATATTATAAATGCTAAGACTACTAAAAAAATTACAACATAATTGGAACAATTAGTTAAGTTTCTCCATGACGACGAGAACAACTTCATACTTTAGCCCACATATACTTTATAAGCGATAAGAATCATAAAAGCAACTTCAAGATTGGTAAGAGTGGCCAAAATTATGCATAATTAAACTAGTTTGTTTTCAATTCAGAAAGAAAAAAGTCTTCGTATGCGAAACGAAATAATTGGATGTAGAAAGTTGTAGCTTCGCGATACATTCGTGCTTTATCTTATGATTCTAAAGATCAATAACCCTTATTATAATCATACGTTCAAGAAACGAAATAATTGGATGCGAAGAGTTGTTTTCTTACATAATAAATAGAGCACAATCAAAGGAACTAATTGAAATTCGTATCATTGAATGGAAAAGATATACCTTCAAGCATTATATTCCTTGCATCGAGAGGATCACTAGGAAGCAGGAGAACCTGTCAAAAGTAGGTTTGGAGCACATATTAGAGAGAGGCTGATGAAAAAAGAAAATTCTGGAGAAATACTTTAGAAGAACAAGAATGGGGAGTTGGGTTGAAATTCCCTTGCAAAATGAAGGATACAAATCAACACAGGATGCTAGATTAATAGGAATTACAGGTCAATAGAAAGACCTCAAAGTATATCACCAACGTTAGTTTTGGAAATAACAGTTGAAGATGTACATGTTCTACGAGTCTGAGGATATTCAACTTCAAAAGCAATCATCTTGGCCATATCTTCATCATTTGAATCCTCTTCAGCTAAGCTGTCATAGTATTACCAGGAAGAGAGGGACAAAGGTCAGATGGCCCTTTAGAACAAAAAAGGTATTATCTTTGCAGCCAAAATTAAAAGGTATTAACATTTCCTTCACAACACGAGTCTTCAACTTCTGCAATCGGCCATACTTACAAATGTCAGCTAGTACAATCGTTCCAAATTATTTCGAGTCCTAAAGCATCACTTGATAATCTTAAGTGAAAAAAAAAACATTTAATCTATTATTCACTATAAACAAAGAAAAAAAAGACGAAATTTTGATTAAGTAGTTCCTACAAAAAAGAAAATATCAGTATAAAAGGGTTCTTAACACTCAATATTAAGCTTTATAAGGACTTGAAAAAAGATAATACCTACTTTTATGTTTTGGGTTAAAAGTTAGGATTCCTTTTTTACAAATTAGAACAATCAACGTGAACAAAGAAGGGACCAATTGCAGCCAAACCAATCTTCAAAATTAGAACACTCAGAATCAGATAAACTTTAATTAACATGGCACGATGACTAACTTTGAAACGATATAACAATTCTCAGATAGACCAATTATAAATCCAAGTAAAAGATAGACATCAAGTCCCAAAGAACTATAATTGACAAGAATATCAACATGTTGTGGAATTTAGAAGACCCGTACTACACAAGTAATGAAAAGAAGAAGTAAAGGAGACTAAGCTAACAACGGCAGTAAATTTCAGCTTGTATTTCAAAGAGGGACAAGAGTAATTTTCCGATGAGAAGTGATTAAAATTGCTCTGTATTTTATTCATCATGGAAAGTGCTTTATATAAACTTTCTTACAACAACAAAGCTAAAAATACTCAACTAAAATCAGAAAATCAAGGACCCACATCTAACAGACATTTTCTCAAACAATAGTGGGCATAATGAATAACATAATCCAATCGTGCTAAAAATTAGGAACATGATTAACAAACAGAATAACTAAATCTAACAAATAAAGATTAACAAACAGAGCAAATAACTTGTTAATGTTGGTGTCATTTTAAAGAAAAGAACATATTGATGCTGTTTGATCTATTGGCAAAATAAGCCAAAGGGAAACAAAACACTGAGCATAGGATTAACCTTGTGAAGATGTAAGCTCATGTCTTCGACTTCCAATACAATGTCACTTGGCAATCCTATGGCACAAAACCTGCAAGAAGCATAAACATAAACACATTTCATTTCTGGTTTGAGAAAACAACTAGATTGGTGATGGTGTAGAATCTTACCAAGCTTGTCCCTTGAAGCTGGGGTTTTCATCTGCCATTTCAATGCTTTACTGAACTGAACAGTAAGCTAGATTCATGTGATTGGAAGGAAAGTGGTCGGTATTGACAGTAGAAATTGAACCTAAGTATTTGTGAAGCTTGAGAATCGTCAATCCAAAACTGGACAAGATAAAAAGCTTAACAGGTATTGAAAAAGGGTCGGAGAGAGATTTAACTTATCATTAAGTATTGAAAAAAATAGTTATTTATTCGTTGACCAAAATTTGTTGATCCACATCTGAATCACTTGTCACATCGGTACCTGGAGGAAGGACTGGAGGCTTAGTTCCAACATCAATCTTCAATGGGTGCACTTCTGAAGCTTGTGGACTTTCAGCTCATCTTTTTCTTCTTCGTGATCGTTGTTGCTGCGCCGTTGATCGACACCTAGACCTACCTCCCTCAGTCCCTTTTCCCAGTTTTTCTCGTCGATCTCAAGAGCTAGTACGGCAGGCAGTACGACGACTATCTGACCTTCGATAAGCCTAATTAGTTCGTGGGGCTTATTTGGCTAGAGTTACTCTTCCAATGGCCTCTCTCGCTCATCAATCTTGTCAGGATTTTGGGCCCAAAACCGGGGTTTCCCACCACCTGTTTGATCTATGGCTCCTCGGTTATGGCTTCAATGGTACAAATATTTGTCTTTTTAATCAATTTATAACACATTTACAAGAAGAAGAAGAAGTAGAATAGAGACTTGTCGGAAGATGGATAGAGATAATCTGAAACAAAATATAAAAATGAAAACACAGAAAGGGATATCGTTTTCGTTCCCTCCTATAAACTTTTTCGTCGCCAAAGAGTCCAAAAAAGTTAACCTTTTGGCGACAATTTCAAGAAAATCGGCACCAATAGTAGAACTTTTAGCTATGCTTCACAGAAGATTCAAGATTTTTCAAATTAGGGTTAGTACTCACTTTATGGTACTAACCTGACGAGACGTCATAGCTCTTTGATAAAGAACTCCGACAAGAAAGAAGATGAAGATGCCACATCTAGACAAGAAACCACATTTGGCTATTTTCCTCCAGTGCGAGATTGATGAAATTCCTCGATGTTTTCTAACAAAATAGAAAGAATGGCGGTCAAGAAAACTGGAAGAAATATATCTTTAAGCTACACAGGGTTACCTTGGATGCATTCTTTATCAAGGTGAGAGTGTAGATCGATTGCTCAACCCTAATTCGGAAGCGTCGAGATCCCCTTTTGCAATGGCTTGGTTTTTTAATCTTCAAAAGGAAACACCGAGCATTAAAGGGCTGGATATTGATTCTTCTACACCGTTGTCTTGGTTTTGCTTAAGTAAAGGTTTTTCACGATCTCATTTGGCTATGCATAGCTTGTTAACGTTGGCGTTTGTCTTATAAAGTTTCTCTTGGTTGTGGAAAACTTTATGGACCTTATTAATATGATTCATTTCCTCAATAAATTTTTAATTTTTCAAAAAAATGATTCTTAAGCTTCTTTTTATTTTGTAAGGTTTTTGCACTAACTACCTTTGGGTATTTCTCAGGTTGAGACAGTTGCATTTCTTCACTTTGAGATGCTAGGCAATTGAGAGAAGAAGCTGACCTATCTGGATTGTCAAGTTCTTGATTCTAGAGCTTGTTTTTTATTGGAATTGCATCTCTTTCTACAAAAATCGCAAAGTATTAGCAAGACAAATATTAACTAATTCTTCTAAAGATGTACAAATTGTCTTACATCTTGTTGGAACTACTATACACTATATTGAAGTCGAATGTTATTAGTAGTTATAATATTAAGTAATTCTTTCAAAGATGTAGCTGAGTTCAAATAAGGTGCTTCAGGTGTACGTGGGAATTGTTGTGCACATGGTAGCTTATATAGGTAGTAGTCTTGTTAGCTATCCCATCCATAAGCTAAGTTTGATTGATCACTCCAAGCTTAGTTATAGGATTAGGAACATGGGTTGTAGGCAAAATTGAAATACTCTTGCAATGATATACTCCCTTTTGCAATGTCTTTCTTTTCTTTTTCTTTTTTTAACAAATACAAACAAACATTAAAAGATTAAGAAATAAATGTAGAAAATGATAAAAAATATATACAAAACACCAACTAAAATCAAGAACAAAAAATATAACAACATAAAAATGATGAAAAGTGATGAATGTGTTAGGGATATGGTCATCGTTTCAATCTCGGCCTACACACAATTAAGCAAGCTTTATTGAATTGTTGTTATCATACCTCTCCTAGCAACTATTAAGCGTAAGTTAATAATAAGCTCTGTTAATCCTAGTTTTTCCTTAGGTCGTGTTTAATTAAGAAGAACTCGTTAATTAAACCTAGCTATCGAATAACCTAGAACAAGCTCCCTAGATTTAATTGCAGAGCTGCTTTATGAGTTAGAAAAATAGATTAATCAAGGCAACAACCACACAAGCTCAGGCCATCTAACCTAGGTTATGTTATCCCTAATAATTAAAAATCATTAGTTGCCATAAATAAATCTCGACATAACAATTACGGATTGAAATTCTAGCAATGGGTTTATACATAAAAACAATCAAATAGAGCATTCAATCATTCTTAAACAAAACCCAAACATTAAACATAGTATAACATAATCAATCTCTGAGAAAAAGAACAATAAACAATGATAGAAATGCTTAACTGGGTTTTTCATCGTCGATATCACCTCCGAACTGGTGTCAGGAAACTTAGTTGTCCATCTTATCCATAGGTCTTTAACAATGTTTAGCTTTACCCCTCATTCTTCTCTCGAAACCACCCCTGGAACAATTCCTCAAACCTTTCATAACATTTCCACGATCAAAACGATGTATTTATACTCAAAACTAGGTTTTTGGGTGAGTTGGCAACATTTCACAATTGTGCTTTGTGGTGTCACAAGCATGAATATGAGTCATGGCCATGCATGGTGGTGTCATGCCCATGAAAAATAAGTAATTGGCGTGACTAACATGCTCACACCCATGACTTTTATGTCATAGCCATGAGCCATTTCCAGCTCTTTTCATCTTGATGTTTTCAACATATACTCATCATCTTTATGCATTTTCTTGTATCTTCTTTCTCTAATCTTTCTCATTTTTGCTTCGTGAAGACAAATGATTGTGAATATCTAAAAAATGGCTCAAATATTGTACTTTAGACTCACTTTACCTCTTCCGCTTTCAAATTGTACCTAAAACCAAATATGAACTAAAATGAATGTCTTAAACATTTCATATCATTAATCATTAAGTGTTATGGAATAAATGTATAGTTAATTAAGCACCTATCATATGAGAACAACAATCTAATGAAGTATGTTTAATTATGTGTAGGTCGAGATTGAACCGATGACTGGGTCCCTAACATATTCATCACTTTTTATTTTTTCTTTAATTTACTTTTATTAGTTTTATTTTATTTTATTTTCTTATTTGAAATCAAACCAAACCCCCTATAACATAAACACCGATTATTTTTATTTTAAAAGCTTTACAGACATTCTCTGTGGGATCGATTTAGACTTGCCACTAGCTATAGTTTTAAGTCTAATTATTTTGTATAGTATTACGATGCGCTACAACAATTTTGATGCCATTATCCGGGATTACGGTGTTTTATTTTTTGTTTTTAATTTGAATTGGTGTTGTGTACATAATTGTTTATAATTAGTTTCTTTTTAATTATTTCTTGATCTTTTCACTTTTTGCTTAGTTTTTGTGTGTTAAAAAAAATACCTGGAAGGAAGTAGTTTTTGCCATAACTTTTATTCTCAATCATATAACCAAGTTTGGAGGTTATGGATGGATTATACAAACTTTAGTTATGGATGGGATAACAAAGAAAATCACTTCCTTGATGGTTTGTAGGACAAACAACAATTCTCGCATAAACCAGAAGCTTCTTATTATGACTCAGGTACATCTTTAAAATATTTATTTATGCCTCTTGCTACTAATACTCTACAATTTTAGCAAGATAAAAGTTTTAGAATCCAGAACTTGGTAAGCCATATGGGTCAGATGGTGGAAGCTACCGACTGCCTGGAATCAAAAAGCGGAGAGATGCAACCATCTCAACCTGAGGTGAACCTAAAGGACGTTAGCACAGAGACCTTATAGAGCGAAGAGGAGCTTAAGAATATTAAGAAAATTACTCAAGGAATTGCTAGTGAAGAGGAAGTGGAGAAGGAGCTCGAAGTAGAAAATAATCTATCATTTAGCTCGAAGGTAAATACTGAGTTCCTAATTCTTACTGAAACCAACCCTTCACCTTTATTTGGCAGATTGGAGAAATTGAACTAGCAGGAGAAACATGAAGAGATATTCCAAGGGTGCGAGGATTCGGTAGAGATTGAAATTCTAAAGATATGGAGTGTGTTGAAAATGAGAGGTCATTGACTTAAGCCCTATCTTAAAGAACCTCAAGTGGAGAAAGCGCATGTGACATTTGAAGATCATAATTTTGTCACATGATGAGAAGAACAAGGAGTCGAGCCAACGACAATAAAAAAAGGCACTACTTGAGAGGCAATCTAAGAAAAGTTTATTTCTTTTCCTTTACATTTTAGCATTTGTTTCTTATATATGTGTGTGTGTTTAAGTTTGTTAGTTTCTTACATGTTTGTAAGTTTTCCAACAAAAAGAGAGAGAGAATCAAATGAACAAATAAACATTTTCTCTTTTTCTGTTGCTTTTAGGACTATATAGTCATAATTAGAGAGTGGACTAACTAAAATAATCTATGCCAACTTGAGCATGTACTTTTACTCTTTTAATTGTTCAATATGTATTATCTTTATAAGATTAGTGACTAGTGGTAGACAAAAGCCAGTGAGATTTTGAGCCTGTAAATAATAAATGCATTCATATCAATCTCATTTATCTTTTGTTTATGTGTGACCTTCATGACATGTACGTCCTGACTTTACTTAGATTTTCTATTCAAGACCACATTTTTATCACACACATTAGTATAGAACTTTGCTTAGATTTTCTATTGAAGACCACATTTTTATCACACACATTAATATAGAAATGACAGAGGCAATATTTATTTTTATAAACTACATTAGCTAAATAACATACCCATTGATATGAATTTTCCCTTTGTTAAGCATCTTTGAGCTTTAATAGCCTTTATTTTTGTGCTAATCATATTACATGCTTTAATCCTAAGCTAATGTCCTAACCAAGCCTTAAAGCTAGTAGAGAATTTGTTGATTGTTGATGATTGTGAATGTACAAGAGTATAAATGTGGGGATGTGCATATATGTGGGTTGGTTGTTATAATCGTTAAAATGTCATTTTATATATTGTCAATAGATTTTAAGGTTGATGTAGCTTCTTTCAGATTTTATCAAAAAAAGAAAAAAAGAGAAAAGGAAAACAAAAAGAAAAAAAGTATTTAAATAAAAGTATCTAGTAGGAAATATAATTGTTTTGAAAAGTTATCCATGCTTAATTTCTCTTCCTAAAGTTGTATGGAATGGGTGACTTGAGTATAATGCATATGAGGTAGATGTTGCTTTGAAGTATCACTCCTTATAATTCTAATGTATTATTTATCATCAATCTTTATAAGTGATCCCTTCTAATTAGCTATGCTTTATGTGGTTTACGGTGTGAGAGCTTGAATTTAAGCTATGACACATAGTTTTTGCATTCATCATATTTGATGTACACAATTGTGAGTGAGTGTTAGATTTTGCACTTGATGGTATATTGACTGTTTTCTTGTCTTACTAGCATTGATGGCTTTTACACTACATTAACCAGAAAAGTCCTTTGATTCATAATTATGCATATGAATCCTAGTGTTAGAGAAATGAAATGATATGTAAAGTTGTAAAATGTCATGATCATGAATGGTGTTTGAGTGTACCAATGAATTTATCATATTTAAACACATTTTGAAAAGTCTACCTCTAGATTGCTCAATTTCTAAAGGTGGTGATTGTTAACTGATTATGAGTAGAAGCATTGAATGTTGAGTTCTTGCTATGGTTTTTGAAAGTTATTTCTCTTTTCTTATAACTATATATTCTTGGGAAGTATGGAAAATAAGTTAGTGTTTTAGGTTTTTGACTTTGATTTTGATGTTTTTCTTGAGAACAATCAAAAGCTAAGTGTGAGAAAATTTGATATATGCCTAATTGATTGTACATTTATTCCATAACACTTAATGATTAATGTTGTGAAATGATTCAGACATTCACTTTCTTTCATATTTGGTTTTAGGTATAATTCAGAAGAGCTAAAGTAAGTTGAAAGCACTCATTCAGTTGTCTTCTTGAGATTCACAATCAATTGTCTTCATAGAGCAACAAAGAGAAGGATTAAAGTGAAGGGGAGACAACAAAGTGCATAAAATGAAGAGTATGGCCATGAGTATTGCAATTCACGGTCATAACTAATTTTTTATGGTCGTAACTCATGAAGTCATGCCCATGACTTGATATGTAATGGTCATGACTCACTTACATAGGCATGACACTCTAAGTCACACTCACGACTCAAAGTCACGCTCATGACACAACATATAGGCTGCCCAAAAACTTAATTTTTTGGTATAAATAAATATGCAATGACATAAACAAGTATGAAATGTTTATAAATTATTTAAGGGGTTTTGGGAGAAGAATAAGGAGCATAAGTAGACACCGTCAGAGACCCATGGAAACCATAGAGGGTTAAGCTTCCTGAAACTAGGAAGTGATATCGACACCAAAGAACCCGGTTAAACATTCTATCTTTGTATTTGTTATTCTTTCTCTTTCTAGGAATTGTTTAGGTTATCCTATGCTTATAGATTTGGGTTTTCACTTCCTAAAACTAGGAAGTGATATCGACACCAAAGAACCCGGTTAAACATTCTATCTTTGTATTTGTTATTCTTTCTCTTTCTA
>JANSVA010021214.1:0-14971 GCA_025504915.1 Erythroxylum reticulatum | reverse complement strand
CTTCATCTTGTTTATGTTTTTATTATCCTTATACCATATCATGTATGGATTGGCATGATGATTTGGATTTTTTGCTTCTACTGGAAAAATGATTTCTTAAAAGTTTTGAAATCTACTGTTTCTCCAAATATAGCATGCTTTTTTTTTCCGATCCAACATTCATCTACCTTGTTGCTACTTTAACTTTGTTATTTATTTCTTCTGCCTCAAGAAAAACCTAACCTAAACCACCTTTAAGATGAGGTATGTGGGTGCATGTGAGTTAGGGTTTCTTGGAGTTTTGAAGATTTTGGATTTTTAACAAGTAATATCTTGTTAATCCTTATGGGTTGTGTGTGCATGAGATAAATTTGGTAATTTAAATGTCATTGAATGATCATATGAAAATAGACATTTTTCATATTCACTATGAATATAGTATGAAGATGTGTATTTGCTCATTTTTAACCTTGATAATCAATACGTTATAAGGTAGTGTTAAAAGGATTTTTGGATGTTATAAGATCTGGAAAATTGGAAGATGAGAAAGACTGATTAAAGGAAAGTGAGGGAATTAGTTGGAATAGTATGAACTAGAATATTTCACTAAACATTCTTCAGTATTTCGGTTATATCTTATTCTGTAGTCATCGTAATGAGATGATTTTTAATTAGGAGTAAACTAGAGACATAGGGATACAAATTATCTGACGAGGTTGAATTTTGATTCAGTCTATAAGACTTTCAATTTCTGGATGGAAGTTGAGTATGATGTACTATTTTAATATAAGAACAGCACGAAATTATTTGAAGTATAACTTTTAGATTACTGAATCAAATTGAATGACCTTAGTGTCATTAGAAACTTAAGAGATAGGAGAACAATTTTCTAGAGAAAGTGTTCTCAAATTCCCCCAATTGTGTTATCTAAATGATCAGAAATAGTAGACCCAAAAGTTAGTGTTTGGAGAAAAATCTGAAATGATTCATTGGGTTATGAAATTAGATCCAAAGTGGTTATTTGAGACATAAACCCTAAGTACAAATTTTACTTACGTGAGTTTTGATATTAGAATAAAAATGTGAAGAGAATAATGGCAAAAAAGATACCCGAAAATGTCATTAACATGTATTGTGCATTATGCATTATTGAATACTTATGATTGTACAAAATTATTAATGTGTGTATGCAATGTGTATATTATATAATTTGGATGTGTAGGATAAACGTCCACATTTAGAAATTTCCAGATCATGGAAGCAATTGTTAATCTGGAGTGTACTAAGAGTAGACCTAGATGGTCTTACTTTATTGTTTGTTTTGTTTAAGTTATAAATTATGTGCTTATGAATAAGATGCGAATGTGATTTGATTGTGTGATTCCGGAAAATGAAGGTCCAAGGTTTCTGATACTTGAATGCAATATTAAAATACTACTTGTATGTGAACATGATGAAATAAGTGCTTCTAAATGTGATCTTTGAATGTTAGACCTAGTTTCGAAGAAACATGCAAATATGTATATGATAGAAAAAGTGATTCTTAACTTTATTGTTGAATTTTGGACTAAGGTCCGATGATATGTGAAAGTGATTGAGTGATAATATGTGATTGATGCATTCTATTGCATGAATGCATGAAAGATATAGAGAGCTGTGACTAGAATAGCCATCGAAAAAGAGTTTAAAGCTTAGACTGTGAAAAAGAGCCTAGAGCTCAGAAAGTGTATAAGAGCCAAAGGCTTACTATATAAAATGAGCCCGATATCCATAATAGATACGGGATAGTTAGGCACTCGATCACAATAAAGTAATAAATAGAAAGTAAGTCTCATGTGCACTACATATGCACGATATGAATCATTTCTGAATGTGAAATATGTCTGAAGTGAGTCTGAAATAAATGTGATTGTATGTGTTGTGTGATTGAGTGATCTATCGAGGATGATCACTCACTGAGTTTGAAAAAACTCGCCCAAATTTTGCGATATTTTTCAGGCATTAGAAGAGTTACCCCATTGAGCAAAAGGGAGTATGGCCAATACATACGAGTAAGAGATAGAGGTTGAGATCATATTGCGTCTACATTTGTATTTTCTTTAAATTGCATAAAATTGCATATTTTGAAATTTCTGTACAATATATATATGAAAGATTTTGAAATGTAATGACATTATGACTATAAGTGTTTTGTACTTTTAATGAGCCCAAATGGTTATTGTAATTATGATGATTGTATTATTGTGATTTAAAATGTTTCTGAATAAAATGGGCCCAATTTGATAATTGATTTCCGTATATGTGTGTTGCTTTCAATTAAAAAAATTATAAGGAAATTTGACTGACTGACTGTGCTAGCATGCCACCCTCGCGAGGCAAGTTCTTGGATATCACTCAGGATGTTGAGTATGAGTCTTGCGGGAGTGGGGTGCTACATTTGGTTGGTATCAAAGCCCAGAATTACTATCTTATAAGGGCATTTTCTGAAATATGTGTAAAGTTACATGTATTTTAGTCATGTCATAGCAGATAGTAGCAATTGATCCTTAGTCTGAGTCGCATATGTATGAGTCACACACATGAGCATGTGTTACAAGTTTGAGTGGATAGAAATAATGAAGAGACTGATGATCTGTCCGAATGTGAGAAAAAGAAAGGTTGATGGATATCTAGAAATGAGAAATAGTACATAATTCGATATGATAGATAGGGGTTCACTACATTTGTATTAGTGGATGTGTTATTGAATATGACACCAATATTGTACTGTGGTGATATATTCCTGAATGTGATAAAGATGTAAATGTATTGTTATAGATTGTTTGAGGAAAATAGGAATATAAGTAAAAATGATGAGATTAGGGAGTACAAGCCAAGTTGAAAGTGACCTTGAGAGGTTGAACTTGGACTTGAAATGATTGTTTGATAAATGTGACAAGGGTTAAAAATCCCCTATAAGAATATATTAGGGAATTAAGACCAAAATTTCATAATGATTATGCATGAATAATTTTGAACTGAATGAGGATATATATATGGGAAATGAAATAGAGGTAATTGACTTTATAAGAGATGAATGATGTTAGTAAGGAGAAAGTTAGAAATGCATATAAGATAGGATTTTATGTAAGAATGAGAAAGAGATAAGAAAAAGCCCCCAAATTTAAGTTAATTTGTTATCGTGAGTGACATATTTGATAATGGGATTATCATGACAAGTGAGAATATTTGGCACATATGTATTATATGCGTGGGATAATATAGGAAGCAATCTATGAATTATTGAATATTGTTAGTCATAGTTCCCATAGTTCAAAGTCTAAGATGAATTAGAGTAATACATGAAAGTGCTAATAGTGATCAATCAAGGATAGATTGAGATTATTAAGTATGTTACTATGAGTGATGAATTTTGTGAAAAAGAGAAGAAGGGCACGATCGTGGCACAGTCCCCACAATCGAGGATAAACACAAAAGGAGAATTGTTGTCCTGAATCAAATGAGATTAAGGTATCCTAAACATAAGTTATTAATTGGTGAATTGTCTTAAAGACATCTCTAGAGAAGATGGAATGATTTTGATGATAACAGTGAATTGATAAGGGTTACATGAATAATATAGATGATATAAATAAGCAATCTTCTTTTGAAGAAGAATTTCACTGAATTAGATTAAGTAGACTAGATAGTTTACTCTTAGAATGATCAATGAAGGAACAAATTGGAAATGAATAAGTAATGAATCAAAAGTGAATATTGGAGTCCTATTTCTAATGGAGACTTAGGCAGAAGATTTAGAATATGCTACTGAGAGTGTTGCATTTTGTTGACGTAAGGTATCCAATGATGTGATTGAATTCTTGAAGTTAAGGAGACGCTATTGTTAATGTGTGGAGAAACTAGTATGAATGAGCAGACATTAGAATAAGTTAATGTGAAATAAGAGGAAATCGAATGAATTGACAAAATCATTTGAGAAAGAAGTCAATTGGGAAACCGAAATAAATAGGAGATAACATTACCTCATTGAAAAATTTGATTCTTAAAGAATTAAGAGAATAAATCATGAGCATAAGAAAATTTGGGTTATATCGTTGGACTTAACAATGCCCCAGACAATATTATGTTATTGAAGATTAAAGTGATCCAAGAAAAATTGGATCAATTAGTGGCTATGATCATAGAGGATAATTAGAGTGTATTCAAAAAATGAAGCGAAAATTTTGAACATTGAGGAAATACTACATATCAAAAAGGTATAAACAATTATATGCCAAGAGAAATAAGAGTGAATCTTGGCTTGATTAAATAAAATGCTGGGTTTTATTGTATCTAAACATGACATATTAGGAGACCCAAAGAAAATGGAAATAATGATGAAGTGAGAAACTCCAAGGAATATATAAAGATTCGGAGTTTTCTAGAACTAGTTATATAATAGATACTACCATAAACTATCAAGGAATTTTTACTGATCATAACCATTTAACAAAAATGTTTAAGGGAAAATGTGTAAATCATATTGGTGATAAATGTGAAGAGAATTTTGAGGAATTATAACATCGATGTTAATTATGCTATTTGGATTTGGAGATTATGCAGTATGTAATGAAGATTCACATTAGAGATTAAGATACAATATGTTGCAACAATATAAAGAGATTTTGTATGTATAGAGATAATTAAAGTCTTATGAGTGATTTTGATACGTGATCTAAAATTTGCTACAATAGTGATTGCTTAGAGAGCTTGGAGACATTGGATGTATAGAGACATTTTGAAAATGTACAGATCATTTAAGTTTGAGGTAATTATTGAGTATGAAAGGATTGATTATAAAAAAAATCAAGACAATAAATAGAGTTACTTATAGATTCTGATTGTACGAATGAATATTTTTCTGTAAAGCTAGTGTTGTATCTGATGCATTAAGAAGAAATTCCAATTGCGGTGAAGCATGAATTCAAATATTGAGGTCATCAAATCTAGTGAAATAAAGAGCATAGAATTTGGGTAAGATGAAGTATCCCTAGCTATTGAATTTAAGACTGGTTTCACATGGAAAAATTAACCAAGCCCAAAAATTGATGATTCAGGGTTATGAATCTTATAGAGGAATTGAAAATGAATATGAAATTTTGAGTTTGATTAGGAAAAATGTTACTTTGGGATTGAAATGAGAGGTATGTGTATTCAATAAAGATGATTAAGAAAAGAGATTTTTGGATAAAGTAAAATGATGACCTAAGCTATTCATACTAGTGGGAATATGTCAAAACAGTATTTAGTGTTAAGGATGTAGAAATAAGTGACTGAATTATTGAATTACCAACAGTCCTAACTGTTGGAGATATGCTTAAAACTTATATGCTTGGAGTTCATAGGAACATAAGATCGATGTATAGTTTTAATTTACTACAGGCATAATAATCATTATCATAGTGCTATCATTAAAATATTGTATGAGGCGTTATATGACAAAAGAAAAAGTCATTCGCCCTTACATTGAATTGAATGAGGCCTAAAATAGTTAAAGGCCATAACAGATGGGAGATGTTGAGGATAAGTGAAATTGATATGCACTTGAAATTAAGTGATTCAAAAAAGATGAATGAATTTGATGGATTATCACCAAAGATATGGAATATAGTGAGATAAACATAAGAGCTAAGTGTATTAACACTAAAGGGATGTGAATTTATCAAGTGACAAATGAATTGCTTCTGAAAGTATCACCTTGATAGGTGTGGTCAAATAAGGAAAAAGGATAAACTAAGCTTGAATGGTATTGGTCAACATGAAGTTATTGAGAGCGTAAGACCATTAACATATAAGTTGGTATTACCCATAAAAGATGTTTTGGATTCATACAGTGTTACATGGATATGTTTAGGATGTACCATTATGATCTGATATATGTGTTATTGAAACTAGAAGTGAAGATTTTAAGTGACCTAAAACTCATCAAGGAAATAATAGATAGTGTGATATCTAAACAAGTGATTAAAAGAGCTAGTGAGCCTATAGACTGTGGCCATTTGGATGAAAGTATTTGAGTGATGAAGTTAAATGGGAAACAGAGGAGCATAAGAGGAAACATATCCCTGCCTTATTGATCAATCAGATAATAATTTTAAGGACTAAATTTCTTTTAAGGAGGGGAGAATTGTAACATCCTATTACTCACGTTCAAGCTAAAATGGGAAACATGAGAGACGATTGAGAGACGAAGGAAAATGTGTCTCAGACTCATGCATAATCTTAGCATATGTGCACTTGAATAGTGAACTTTGCATACATTAAAATGACTGTACATGCATTCATTGACATTTCGAGTATAATTGATTGTAAATGTGCTTATATGAGAATTGTGAATTATTTGTATTGAAAACCGAATTGGAGAAGTATAAATAGTTAGATTAGAAGCTTGGTGATTTTAGGAAAAATGCCAAGTGGCAACTCAATTGTAAATGAAAATAGAAATAAGAATAATAATAGTGAGGAATTTTGGAGATAAATTTAGAAATTATAAGGAGATGATATTGAGACTTGTAGAGACAGATGGAGCATAGTTGAATTGTGTTGCAATCGTCTAAGAGATAAATCTGTAAAATTTTCTAGAGTCTATTATTAGTGAAGTCATGTAACCAACTACAACTAGCAGACGCTCTAGTACATTCTTCAATTCCATCGTCTTACTTAGACAAAATCCTTTATCTGAGTGTATTATGTAATTGCATCATTTGACTTAGACAAAATCCTTTTTCTGAGTGTATTTTGTAATTACATCGTCTTGCTTAGACAAAATCCTTTGTCTAAGTGTATTTTGTAATTGCATTGTCTTGCTTAGACAAAATCCTTTGTCTGATTGTACTATATAATTGCATCGTCTTACTTAGACGAAACCCTTTTTCTGAGTGTATTCTATAATTGCATCGTCTTGCTTAGACAAAATCCTTTGTCTAAGTATATTCTACAATTGTATCATCTTGCTTAGACAAAGTCTCTTTGTCTGAATATATATTGTCCAATTTCATCGTCTTGTTTAGATGAATCACTTCATCTGAATCATTTTGTCTGACCCTATTGTCTGATCCAATCAAACTTGATAGCATCGTCTGATCCATTCAGACTTAATCACTTGTTTGATTCATCTTAGATTGAATCACCTCATCTGATTCATCTAAGACTGAATCATTATGTCTGTTCCATTCTCCTGATCTCGGAGACTTAGTAATTTTGTTCATTTCAGACTTAATTACTTCGTCTGATCCTCTGAGAAATAGTAATTTTGTCTTATTCATCTCAGACTTAATTAGTTCGTCTGATCTCAAAGACTTAGTAACTTTGTCTGATTCATTTCAGACTTAATTACTTCGTCTGATCATCTGAGACTTAGTAATTTTATCTGATTTATCTCAGACTTAATTACTTCGTCTAATCCATCTGACTGAGACTTAGTAATTTTATCTGATTCATCTCATAGTTAATTACTTCATCTGATCATCTGAGGCTTATTAATTTTATCTGATTCAATTCAAACTTAATTACTTCGTCTGATCAGCTGAGACTTAGTAATTTTGTCTAATTCATTTCAGACCTAATTTCTTTGTCTGATTCTTAGAAACTTAGTCATTTTGTCTCATTCAATTCAGACTTAATCACTTCGTCTGTTCCATTCAGTATCCTTCGTCTGATTCATTAGACTAGATAACTTTGTCTATTT
This sequence comes from Erythroxylum reticulatum, assembly GCA_025504915.1. Lineage (NCBI taxonomy): Eukaryota > Viridiplantae > Streptophyta > Magnoliopsida > Malpighiales > Erythroxylaceae > Erythroxylum > Erythroxylum reticulatum. The sequence continues at coordinate 7,266 of JANSVA010021214.1, read as the reverse complement.
CATTGATCAATCCTTCGACTGTTCCATTGATCAATCATTCATCTATTCCATTGATCAATCATCCGCCTGTTCCATTGATCAATCATTCGACTGTTCCATTGATCAATCATTCGTTTGTTCCATTGATCATTCATTCTTCTGTTCCATTGATCAATCATTCGTTTGTTTCATTGATCAATAATTCATCTATTCCAGTGATCATTCATTCGATTATTCCATTGATCAATCATTTTTCTGCTCCATTGATCAATCATTCGACTTTTCCATTGATCAATCATTCGACTGTTCCATTCATTATTCATTCTTCTATTTCATTCATCCTCCATTCTTCTGGTCCATCCATACGTCTGATCCCTCTGAAACACTTCATTGTATTCAACTTTTACTTAAGTATCGTCTTGACTGATGAATTGTGCCACCTATACTTGTCTGCACACTTAACCAATTCATCAAAATAGTTCACACACTTCTGTTATTGTTATTATTTGAATTTCATCAAAATCAATAGGAGAAGTGGAATCTTCTAGACTTAATAGATCCATTTCACTTATACTGACAAATCAAAGGATAATTAAATATAAATACCTTTTAGTAGTCAGCTTCTTCTGGATAATTCTAATACGAAAGAGACTAAGTTTTCTTTAAAATATCTTCTACAAGCCTTTGTCCTTCATGAACTTTTGATTCACCGAAACCTTCATAAGAGTTATATCTTACTTTCATCTACATTTTTGCTACTCTAACTTTGTTATTTATTTCTTCTGCCTTAAGAAAAACCTAACCTAAATCACCTACAAAATGAGGTACATGGTTGTATGAGAGTTAGGGTTTCTTGGAGTTTTGAAGATTTTGGAGTTTTAACAAGTAAGTATCTTGTTAATCCTTATGGCTTGTGTGTGTATGAGAAAAATTTGGTAATTTAAATTTCATTGAATGATCATGTGAAAATGGACATTTTTCATGTTCATTGTGAATATAGTATGAAGATGTGTATTTGCTCATTTTCAGCCTTGATAATCAATACATTATAAGGTAGAGTTAAAAGGATTTTTGGATGATATAAGATCTGGAAAATTGGAAGATGAGAAAGACTGATTAAAAGAAAGTGAGGGAATATGTTGGAATAGTATGAACTGAGATATTTCACTGAACTTACTTCAGTATTTCGATTTTATCTTATTCTGTAGTCATCCTAACGAGATGATTTTTAATTGAGAGTAAACTAGAGACATAGGGATACAAATTATCTACAGAGGTTGAATTTTGGTTCAGTCTCTAAGACTTTCAATTTCTTGATGGAAGTTGAGTATGATGTATTATTTTAGTATAAGAACAGTCCAAAATTATTTGAAGTATAACTTTCAAATTACTGAATTAAATTGAATGATATTGGTTTCATTAGAAACTTAAGATATATGAGAATGATTTTCTACAAGAAAGTGTTCTCAAATTCCCCCAATTGCATCGTCTAAATGATCAGAAATAGTAGACTCAAAAGTTAGTGTTTGGAGAAAAATCTGAAATGATTCATTGGGTTATGAAATTAGATTCAAGGTGTTTATTTGAGACATAAACCCTAAGTACAAAATTTACTTAGATGATTTTTGATATTAGACTAAAAATGTGAAGAGAATAATGAAAAAAAAAGATAGCCAGAAATGTCATGAACATGCATTATGCATTGTGCATAATTAAATACTTATGATTGTGAAAAGTTATTAATTTGTGTGTGCAATATGTATATTGCATAATTTAGATGTGCAATATAAATGTCCGCATTCAGACGTTTCTAGATTATGGAAGCAATTGCTAATCTGGAGTATACTGTGAGTAGACCTAGATGGTCTTACTTTATTGTCTGTTTTGTTTAAGTTATAAATTGCGTGCTTATGAATGAGATGTGAATGTGATTTGATTATGTGATTCCAAACAATGAAGGTCCAAGGTTTATGATACTTGAATGCAATATTGAAGTGCTACTTGTATGTGAACATGATGAAATAAGTACATCTAAATGTGGTCTTTGAATGTCAAACCTAGTTCTGAAGAAACATGCAAATATGCATATGATTGAAAACGTGATTCTCAACTTTATTGTTGAATGCCAGAATAAGGTCTGATGATATGTGAAAGTGAATGAGTGATAATATGTGATTGATGCATTCCATTACATAAATGGATGATAGATAAAGGGAGTTGTAACGAGAGTAGCCACCGAAAAGGAGCTTAAAGCTCAGGCTGTGAAAAAGAGCCTAGAGCTCAGAAAGTGTATAAGAGCTAAAGGCTCACTATATAAAATGAGTCCAGTATCCCCAACAGATATGAGACAATTATTAATGAGCCCAGTATCCACAAATAGATACGGGACAGTTTGGCACTCAGTCAGAATAAAGTAATAAATGAAAAGTGAGTCTCATATGCAATGCATATGCATGATATGAATGGTTTCTGAATGTGAAATATGTCTGAAGTGAATCTGAAATAAATGTGATTGTATGTGTTATGTGATTGAGTGAGCCATCGAAGATAGTCACTCACTGAGTTTGAAAAAACTCACCCAAATTTTACAATATTTTTTAGGCATTAAAAGAGTTCCCCTATTGGGAAAACGAGAGTATAGCCACTACATATGAGTAAGAGATAGAGGTCGAGATCAGATTGTGTTTGCATTTGTATTTTCTTTAAATTGTATAAAACTGTCTATTTCGAAATTTCTATACAACATCTATATGAAAGATTTTGAAATGTAATGACATTATGACTACAAGTATTTTGTACTTATAATAGGCCCAAATGGTTATTGTAATTCTGATGATTGTATTATTGTGATTGAAAATGTTTCTGAATAAAATGGGCCCAATTTGATAATTGATTTCCGCATATGTGTGTTGCTTTCAATTAAAAAAATTGTAAGGAAATTTGACTGATTGACTATGCTAGTATGCCACCCTCGCAGGGCAAGTTCTCAGACATCACTCAGGATGTCAGGTACGAGTCTTACGGGAGTGGGGTGCTATACTCTATCTGTTTGGCCCAGGCAACATAATTGTTAGGGTTAAGTTTAATGGGTACGAGAGAGGTGACATTGATGCCAACAAGTTCACCAGATGGTGCATTGGAAGGGACGGTCTGGGTGGAAAAGGTGTCTATGGAGGTTGAGGCTGAAGAAGCCATTTTGACAAAAAGTGTCGATCGAAGAAGGTGGTGCTCGTTGGAGCCTTTATGGCTTTGATACCATCTAAAAGAAATAAAGATGACTTTATTATTCTCATGTGTCTAATATATATACATAGATGAGTGAGAATGATTGGAAATAGAGGAACTGTACAGCAGAAATATTTATAGGTATAACAAATAATATGCTCGTACAGGTAGTTATGATACAAAATGATGAGACGTATATGGTTGGTACAGTGGACAAAATATTCCCTTATCATATAACACCTTTAATGTCCTCATCTGAGTAGAGCTTTAGTTAAGTCTCTTGCAGCGATAACATAATATCAATCAAAGTTGTCTCATTTCCTCCGTTAATTGAATTTGAACCACACACTCCCAAAGATGATTCCTCCCTTTTCTCTCTTTGTTTATCAAGAAGGTGTTGCACAAAGGCATTGTGATGAGAATCACGTATACTCCATCAACCTCAACTCAAAAACAACAAAAACAGATGATACATGAAGAATTAAAGAAAGAATGTCTGAAGGAGACAAAGAGAGAAAGAGAGAGAGGCTCTCAAGAGTTCTATCAGACAAAAAAAAGTGAATTAATTTTAGACACTCCCACGTGACACACACAGCTCAATATACAGTCATTTACTGTACATTACAAGTATCAGAACTCAAAGCACTATCGTATTACATGTTTATGAGAAAATAAAACATAACCTCAAACATCACAATACTCAAATAGAAGCAGATGGATTAGTTGCTCATGTGGGAGGCACACGACCCTAGTTTGATATAGCTAAGTCTCATCCGAAAAGCCTCTTTATGAATGAAACAAATATAAAAGGAAGAGGATACAATCATAAAAAAGAGAGCATACACAGACATTGTATTTTCATTTTTCATTGTATTCAATATATGAGAGTGTAAGATTAAGAGTGGAAAAAAGTTTGAGAATGTGCTGGAGTACTTACCAGTAAGTACTATGAGAGTTGAAGACTCTTGTAAGTGATTCTGAAAATCACTCAAACTCTGTAAACTATTTTTCATCTTCTTCTATACTAGTTGAAACTACAGAAAGTGGAAACCTTGGATGTAGATAGCATTGAGGCTATCGAACCAAGTAAAAATATTGGTGTTCTTTACTTTACTACACTTCATATTATCTACAATATTAACATCTTTATCAGTCTTGTTTGAAAAAGAACAGTAGTACAGCATTAATATCCTAACAGAGGTGGTATCAGAGCATTCAGAAACCTTTTGGGGCATTTCTTGGCCACTCAAAACATCATCAAGAATTGTCTGTAAGTAAAGGTTTGTTATTTCTTTAAACTACAGTCATAATGGTAGGAAAAGAATGGATGTATTTACTAAAAAAGAAGACTTCACCAAATGGAAACTCTAGATGCAAGCCCTTCTTAAGTCCTATTATTGCTATGGGGCTATTGAAGATCAGTATGATCTTGAGACTGATCCAGTAAAGAAACTTAAAATGTAAAGACTTGCACACTACAAGTTAATGCTTCACTTATCACCAACGATGATAAGAAAAGTGCAGAATTGTAATACTGTACAAAACCTATGGATCAAACTTGATGAACTTTATGCAAAGAAGTGTCTTCCTAACAAGATGACACTTCTCCACAATCTTGCTAACTATAAAAGGAATACCTCTGTCTCTTTAGATGACAACTTAGACTATTTTTTTAAGCTAGTTCAAGACTTAGAAGCTACAGATGAAAAAATATCTAAGGAGCATCAAGCTATAGTGATTCTAAAGGTTTGACCTTCTAAATTTAATGCATTCAAGAAGGTAATTAAGCATGCTAGTGGAGAATCCATCAATGTAAAGAGGGTGTTAGACTCACTAATGGAAGAAATAGTGGATGTTAACCCATTTAAGAAAGAGGCAGAAGTGATGTTTGTAGAGAACAATCATGAAAAGAAATCTTATAAGAAAAATAGCAAGAAAGGAAAGTGGCAGAAGGGAAGTGGAAAGGATAAGCACACTAAGGAAGGTCAAGAAAAGAAGAAAAAGGGAAAAGGAAAGAAGTGCCTTTACTGTGATAAGGAGGGGCATTTTACAAGGGACTACAAAAAGAAGAAAAAGGATAAGGCTAAAAAAAGTGGAGATACAGGAAATGTAGAAAAATTAGAAGACTCAAGTGGTGATGAGATTTTGGCTGTCACTGAGGACAGTGAAGACCTAAGTGGAGAATGTATTTTTGACTCAGGCTATACAATGCATGTGACACCACATAGAGACTGGTTCACTACATTTGAATCAGTCACTGCCAAGGTTAAAATGGAAGAATCTAGGTAGCAAAGGATAGAGGGGATTGGAAGTGTTTCCATTAACATGATTGATGGAAAGAGAAGAATCCTCGGTAATGTCATATTTGTGCCTGGAATAAGGAGAAATATGATTTCTGAAAGCTTGTTTGATAAGCAAGGGTTTCAAATCAGATCAAAAGATGTACTCAGAGAAATCCTAATGGATGGTAGAGTCATTATTAGAGGAGTTAAGGGTAGGCTATACTATGTTATAGGCTCAACAGAAGTCAATCAAGTTTTAGAGAATGGAAATCATAAACCAACCAAGAAATGGCATGCAAGGTTGGGTCATGCAGGGAATGAAAGCTTGTTCATCTCTCCAAACAAGGTTAAATTCCTGAACAAAACCTACAGAAGTTGGAATTCTATGAATCTTGTGTGCTTGGAAAGCATCACAGATCCAGTTTTTAGAAAGGAGCACAGAGGGCCACAGAGATCATAGAATATGTTCATAGCAATCTTTGAGGGCTAACTTAAACACCTATAGTAGGAGGGAACTTATACTTCATGTCCATTATTGATGACAGATCTAGAAAGTGTTGGGTATATCCGATGAAGAGGAAGGATAAAGCACTAGAGAATTTCATAAGATGACATACACTTATGGAAAATCAGACTCGGAAGAAGTTAAGATGCCTAAGGATTAACAATGGATTAGAATACTACAATAAAGAATTTGAAGATGATTGTAGCAAGAAAGGAATCCTAAGGCATAAAACAGTAAGATCTACACCTCAACAGAATAGAGTAGCTAAGAGACTCAATAGGACTCTCCTAGAAAAGACAAGGTGCATGTTACTCTCTTCGGGTTGCTCACACTCTCTATGGGGAGAAGTAATAGGCTCCCCACATCTGCTAATGATTATAAGACTCCACAAGAGGTTTAGAATAGCGAGAAACCTAACCTTACTCACCTTAAGACTTTCAGATGTGCAGCTTATGCACATCAAAAAGCTGGAAAACTGGAACCTAGAGCAATCAAGGGAGTTTTCCTAGGCTATCCAGAGGGGGTTAAGGGATATAAGATCTTACTACTCTAAAAGGGAGGCTATAAAACTATCATAAGCAAAGATATCATTTTCAAGGAAGATGAATTCCCTCTACTGCATAAGAGCTCCTCAAATTCAGACTTCCAAAGGGAATCTGTGAAAACTGATTCTAAAACTACAGAGAAAATAATAGATAACACTCTTGGAGCTTTTACTGCTTCTTCTTCATAAGCTCTTATTTGATTTGATGTTGGATTATTTCCTAAGGCTGGTAATTCCCTTTCTTCTTCACTTTTCTTCAAAATGCCAACATGGTGTCAAAGCCATAGATCCTTGAGGGACTGTGAGATTGAATGGAAAAAAAAACTCTTCCAATGGCTGCTAGCAATTCAGCTACTCTCCTACCCCTAAATTTCAATGGTGAAAACTATCAAGTATGGGTTGTTAAGATGAAGCTCATTTAAGAGGTCTCGACCTATGGAAATGGGTGGAAGAAGAAAGGGAATTACTAGCCTTAGGAAATAATCCAACACTAAATAAAATAAGTGCTGATGAAGAAGAAGTAGCAAAAGCTCCAAGAGTGTTATCTATTATTTTCTCTGCAGTTTCAGAATTAGTTTTCACAAGAATTATGACTTGTGAAATAGCTAAAAATGCTTGGGATATGCTAAAAGAATTATATCAAGGCAATGAAAAAATGAAGAAGATGCAAGTTTTAAATCTCAAAAGAGATTTTGTAGCTTTGAGCATGAAAGAACATGAGAGCATACAAG
>JANSVA010021205.1:0-14972 GCA_025504915.1 Erythroxylum reticulatum | reverse complement strand
GAACATAGATGAAAATAGAGGCAGTGGCAATGTCACAATAATGCATATAGGATTAAGGAACAGTCATCGATTCTAAAACCCATGCCTATTCAATTAGGTATGCATGTGTTCAAATTTAGGTTCATTATATAGTTTGACTTAATTAGCTATTTAATTTCTTTATTATTTTTTTCTTAAGTGAAACACATCGTTTATATGGTTCCTTTAATTCAGTAATCTATACTACATTTGGGGAATCATTCACTGTATCTTCTACTAGTTAAAGTAAATAAGTTGTTGGAAGAGGGAGTCAATAAACCAACACCTAAGAAAAGATCTTTGACTGTTTCAATTAATGCCTTCGAACATGTAAAGGGTCTTCTTAGGAATCCAAACATGGCGAACTCCTTTTCCTTTTCTATTGAGTCTCTCGTCACTTGGAATCTAGAAACATAATTATTTCTTTTTCTTTTCGATGGAATATGATGAAGCTTTATTTATTGTTTTGTTTGTAAGAATTGTTAAAGTTCTAGTTAAAATCTTGTATTACTTACCATATATCATTATATTATATTGCTTACCTTATTTCAATAATTATATGTATTATTATTTTATTGTTAATAAATATTAATGATTAAGAATAGTAATCAACCTAAATTTATCATATTTTGATCTTGTTATCATTAAAATTTTAGGCATGTTTACATTTTCATATCTTAAAACATATTTAATTTTTAAAATTTAAATTACCTACCATGTGTTTTCCAAAAATATATATTTGAAACTTTGAATATATTTTACAATTTTTAGATGCTCCATTTTATTTTCATAAAATATTTATATGGATAGAGGTGTACTATGTATAATATGCATCAATAAAAAATCATTTGTGTATAAATGCATAGATTTAAACATATTTGTAGAGTTTGAATGCATTAGTTTAAACTTGTAATTATTTCAACTTTAAGTGACAATTTGAAAATTTTGTTACCAAAAGTCAAGCCTTTTGTGACGATTCACGAATATGTCGCTAAAGCACTTCAACAAATTAATGTATTGGCTACATTTTTCTTAAAGAGGATTTTGAAATTGTCAACAAAAGCAATCATTTGTTGACGATTTCCACATTTGTCACTATAGATAGATGATTTTAGGTCGTTTAATAGAACCGTCGAAAAAAGGGAAAATGTTTTACAACTATTACTTGTTATTGTAGCAATAACAATAAGTTTAAACAATTTTTTTTATTCTTTCATCGGCTAAATTATGTGTTTTACAATGAACAATAGTAACGTCAGCATATGTCAGAGAAATCAATGTAATTAGCGTCCATTATGGTGAAGTATCGCCAATACTTCCAACAAATAGCGACTAAAAATGCATTTTGTCGCCAAGTACGTATCCTTTTTTGCGATAATTAAGGTAATCATCGCAGATTGGTCATACAAATATAATATTGAGTGACGTTAAAACAAACTATCACAGAATGTAAGCTTTTTGCAACAATTTTTGACTTTCGTCGACTATATTTGGCGACGACATGTGGAAGTGTTGTATATGGTTGCACATTTGGCGAGTATTTATTTTATTCATCACAATATGGCTAAGATATTGCGACGATTATATATTTCATCACCAAAAGTCAAAATTAAATATTTGGAAGATAGTTTGTAATGATTTTTTTGTACTTAATAATCGTAGTTAAGGGTAATTATGATTGACATTTTTATAATCTATTGTATTTAAGATATCTTTTATTGCAAAGTTGTTTTCTATTTAGAGCATCTTGTTGAAAAACACATGATAGGTTATTTAAAATATGAAAAGTAAATATATTTTGGGCATTAAAATGTTTGTGAACCAAAAATATTAAATTTAATAAGATAAAAATATCATAAGTTTAAGTTAACAAGTAGTTTTAATCATTAATATTTAGTAAAAGTAAAAAAATTATTTATAAAAATTATGGAAATGGTATCAATATAATATAATGATATATGGTCAGCACTACAAGGTTTTAATTAGAAGTTTAAAAATTCTTACAGACATAAAACAACAACAATAGTACATAGCCTTTACCCCTAACTAATAAAGAGGTTGTTTTAAAAACTCTTACAAACAGAACAACAAATAAAGTTTAAAGCTGATTCCAGATGATACCATTGATAAATGACAATGATGTAATTATTTTTAAATATTCCAAGTAACATGAGAGTCAGTAAAAGTAAATGAGTTCCTTATGTCTGGATTCCCAAGAAGGGTCCTGGCATATTTGAAGGCACCAATTGAAATAGTGAAAGATTTTTTTCTCAGGTGTAGGGCTATTGACACCCTCTTTTAACAACTTTTTCACTATAGCTAAACTTTTAAAGGATACAGTGAATGAGTTCCCAGATTTAGTATGGAAGACAATTTGATCAGATGAACTGCTAGTGAGATATGTTTCACCTAAACATAATCAGTGTAGAACTTAGACTACTTGTTTAGTGAAATTGTAAAATGAAACCAAATTGGAACACTTACATACTTGATTGACTAGATATAGTCATTGGAATCGAAATTTTTTTCAAAATAACCGATTTCCCTATTTCTTTACGGACCATTGTGATATCATCCTTACCTCCATTTCCATCTATGTCCTCTTAAATATTCAAGGAAGCTTAACACAACATATAGTATATATAATCAAATGTTCATATGTATAATAGCTTTGTAACAAGAAATGAGATCAAGATAATAAGGAAAGTGAGGTTGTTCGGATGATACTAAAAATTTTGAAGAAGAAGATCAGCCATAAAAGGCAAACAATTATTATTGTATTAAGAGGGGATTTATTCTGCATTGGTTTTTTCTTCAGTATGGACAATTTTGTCACATTCCTCCCAATAGAATGAATTTCCACCATCAAAAACTAGTCGCCACATTGACATTCCTTGATGAATTATGTTAAGATTTAGATTATGTAAAAGTGAATTTAGAATAAAATCCATTATGTTCATCGAAATTTTCGATGATAAGTGAAAGTACTACAGTTTAGTAGTTATACATCTTCAGTCTACCTAACGAGATGAAAGTTGCCCTTATTAAAATAAAAGTAATCCATTTACCCTTTATATCATATTTGAATTTTAGAATTTAAAGTAGATTACACATGAAGATGTTCTTGATGTACAAAAATATAATATTATCTATATAGGGTTATATTACTATTATTACAAAAGGAGTTAAATACTCTTTCAGACATTTCATCAAATAGTTTATAGTCTTTCCTGAAAGAAGCGTTAAAGGTCGATTTTTTCGTTGTCAACTTTGCCTAACATAATTATATATAATATATAATTTATATGATATACTACAGAATTTGGCCATAAAAATTACATGATTGTTATTACATATAGAGTAATATATATTACAAAAGTAAAATATGGAATAATTTATATATAATGTAATATTTAATAAATCATTATAATAATGGGGGTTAATTAATATGTACACATTAATAATACATTAAGTTAATTACCATATATGGTAATAATAAAAATAGCTATTTATTAGAAATAATTTGCAAAATATTTGATTAAGTGGACAATTTGATTGTAATAAATACTTTTTATTAATCATTTTGGGAGAATAAAAAATTGTATGAAAATGTTTAGTATTGACGATAGTTTATTATTTTGGTAGCTAAATGTTGGACAATTTGCGACAATATTTTAATTTTGTAGCAAATGGTTGACATTTGGTGATGAAATATATTTTCGTCACCAAATAAACTGGATGAGAAAAAAAATTAGTTGAAACAACATTGTTTGTAGGACAAAAAATGACGTCGTCCTAGTATTTGTTTTAAAATAGACGCACAAACCCCTTCTCCTTTATTTTTTGAAAAGCCATTAAAGCAACTTCATTTTTGCCCTATCTTCTCTTCTCTCTGCGATGTTGTGATTCAATCTTCTCCCTGTGCTTTCTCTTCATTTGGTGAGTATGGTTGAGCTTTTTATTTTCTTTTTTCATTGAAGTTGAAAATGTATGGGAGTTTGTGTTATTGAGGGATGTTTGTTGTTGAATTGTTTAGGTTAATCGGTGATGATAATGGTTGATATATGCAGAATATATGTTATCATTATTGATCAAAGGGAAAACAGAGAATTGTTTTTGTTATTTTGAGTTGAAATGTGGTTGCCCATAACGTGTTCAACAAAAGTCTTGAATTGTTTTCTTTGGAATTGATTATACGTTCTTTACATATGAATGTTTCCATTATGTTAAAAATTACAAATTTCTATCCTTTTAGTTCTTCCTTCTTAGAGAATAATGATTCCTTTTATTTGAATGTCATGGTAGAATATGATATGAACTTAAATTTGTTAGTTTTTAATTTATTTATAAGCATTCATTTATGGTTTAGTTTTTAATTTATTTATAAGCATTCATTTATGGTTTAGTTTTTAATTTATTTATAAGCATTCATTTATGTTTTTATGTATTTTCTACTATTTTATGGTCCCTATTAATGTGAATTTAATGTGTTAAAAATCTTACAAGTTATAACAAAATTGAAGATTTTATCATGAAATTAAATCATATATAAAATAATTGATCATTTGATTATAAAGAATTAAGAACTAAGTCCAAACAATTTTTTAGTACCATAAAGAAGAAAATTATTTAATGTTTTATGATGTTTAATAAAATACAAAGACAAACATACTAACGACTTTCAATAAAACTTAAATTTATGTACTCAATCCTAACTTGAGTCATGTAAATTAAGATTTGATTTTCCTTTGCATTCAATAAGGTTTCTAATATGCTCTTTGATGTGCTTATTGAAGCTTGATTTTCATATATGTTTTCAACCTTCCCATTGAAACCCTTCTTGAACTTCTTACTTTTAGCCTTTGAAATTATTCTCACTTTTAAGCTCTAGCTATAAGGATTATCATTGTTTCTTTAAATAGATTAAAATGGACCATCCCTTTTGTTGTAATTTATAGTGCCTTTTAAAAAAATCTTTCATTCCTTGTGAGTATCATATTTTAATATAGTTGCTTCACTTTTTTCTTATCCACTTAAACACCATTTGTACTTAAAAAAATCTTTCATTCCTCATAATATTACTCCCTTTTGCACATTAAAGAACTTTTTCTTTATTTTTCTTAGTATTAACTTCGAATTTATTTTAAATTCTCACTTAGCCTCAACTTCTTTCCTTTCCACTCCATTTTTCCTTGGAAGTCTTAATCTCACTCTCTCTTTTTATGACTCTCTTACTCTCTCATTGATCTCATTCCATTAGCTTCCTTTAAATTCAATTGGTTTTCATAAACATGTTTTGGTATTTAAGATATAAGAACAATCGACTTATCATCTTTGACAATATATATATATATATATTCTTCAACTTACAATGTATCACTTTCCTAATATAGTGTCACAACTTCCCCAATATAATATAACCAACATGCATTAATATTACATAACAAAATACTTTATCTTTATTGTAGCACCCCACCCTCGTAAGACACATGCCCGACATCCTGGGTGATGTCCGAGTGTGAATCCCACAAGGGTGGCATGCTAGAACAGTCAAAACTCATTGAAACTTAGTACAGATTTTTTCACATTTATCATACGCATATGTGGAAATTAGTAATCAAATCGGACTCATACTTTTATTTTTTAAAAGTCGAAATCACAATTGTCATTACACTTTAATCAATCTCTTTTTCAAAGCATTTCTAATTTTCACCAGTTATTACAGACAGAAATATTTGAGTACACATTGTACAGAAATCGCATAATATATAAATTTACACAAAATAAAGAAAATATAAATGTAGACGTAAACTAATCCCGACCTTTACCTCTTACTTGAATGCAGTGGTTATACTCCCGTTTGCCCAACGAGGTAATTCTTCTGAGCCTAAAAAATACGGTAAATTTTAGGTGAGTTTTGCGAACTCAGTTAGTGACCATCCTTGATGACTCACCCAATCACATAACACATATTTCACATCATTTATGTAATAATCATATTAAATCACATACACTTGATCAATTGTTTCACATTTTACATTCAACACATGATAATCATTCATATCATGCATATGCAGTGCACATGAGACTCACTTTCTATTTGTTACTTTGTTATGACCGAGTGTCTTTTTCACTGGCTCATATTCAGGCTGGCCCATAGCCTTTGTGGATACCGAGTTGAATCAAATAATGTCCCATATCTCTTAGTGGATACCGAGTACATTCGCAACTAAGCTTGCAACTCTTATCACATATCAAGCTTTAAGCTTTTTTTCACTGTCGACTTCGGTGAAAACTACCTTTATCTTTCATGTATTCATTTAACGGAATTCATTAATCACACATGATTAATCAGTCACTTTCACATGTCATCGTACCTTAGTCCAGCATTCAACATTAATTTGAGAATCATTCTTTCATTCATATGCATGTTCACATTTTTCTTCGACACTAGGTCCAGCATTAACAATCAAGTTAAGAAGCACTCATTTCATCACATTCATATACAAGGAGCACTTCAAATCTCAAATTCATACATCAAGAACTTTGGACCTTCAATGTCTGAAACCAAATAATCAATCTCATATTCACATTGAATGATCAGTTAGTACATAATTTATATTGCATAATTCAAATACATAATTTAACAAAACAAACACTCAAAGTAAGACCATCTAGGTCCACTCACAGTACGCTCCAGATTAGTAATTGCTTCAAAGATCTGGAAATGTCTAAATGCGAACGTTTATCCTGCACATTCAAATTATGCAATACACATGTTGCACACACATTAATAATTACACAATTATAAGCATTTATGCACAAATGTTTATACAGAATAAGTATAATGCATGCTTAATGACAATTCTGGGTATATTTTCAAATTTCACACTATATCCATGTTCATATTTTATCACTCAATTACTTGTCATTTTTTTTGTAGCATTATTTGCTCTCACAATTAACAATTTCTTAATCACTTTAACTTGATACCCATTACTCCTCTCCTTTGAATCACAACTTCAATCATATGAATATCTTTATTCCCAAACAAACTCATAACTTTGGTACTTTGATATCAACAATTGATTCAATAATGTTATTCCAACATCACAAGATCACAAATTATCCAAACTCTCCTTTCTTTTTATAAATTTCTCAAATTTTCCAAACCTTTGGGTTTATTTTCCATGATCAATTAGAAAATGCATATGAAGTAATTTGGCAAAACTTTCTTCTAGAAAAATGTTCCCCATTATCTTAAGTTTATAATGACACCAAAATCATTCAATTTGGTTCAGTATTTTGAAAGTTATTCTGTAAATATTTTTGTACTGTTCTCATCCTGAAACAATACACCATACTCAACTTCCATCAAGAAATTGAAAGTCTTAGAGACTGTATTAGAATTTGATTTCTTCAGAAAATTTGTATCCCTCTATGTCTCTAGTTTACTTGAAATTAAAAATCATCTCATTTGGATGACTATAAAACAAGATATAACTGTAATACCTAAGCATGTTCAGTGAAATCATACTAGTTCCTACTATTCTAACAGATTCTCTCACTTTCATTCAATCAATCTTTTTCAAATCAATTTAAAATGCTACAATTTTTTATAAAGAGGTAGAATAATGTGTTAAGAACCTATTGGTTCAAGAATCAAGTCATTTTGAGGTCTATAGAAGAAGTTATGGTCAAAAGAATCAAGACTATTCAGTTTGCAAAATGCTCTCGGGTGTTAGAGAGCACAGTGTCATGATGTGACAATTAAAAACCAGTCTAACAATCAGCACTCACTAGTGTGATGGAGGGAAGTAATGGGTGTGAGTAATTCATGGGTGTGAGGTAAAAAATCATGGGTGTGAGGATGAAAAATCACAGGTGTGAGGAAGAAAAGTCAGAGATGTGAGGGACTCACGCCTGTGCAAACTCAATCAGACCCATCTCACATTTTTCACTCAATGATTTCAGATGGCTAAGATATGTTTTGGAGATGTAGATTAGTGTGTTACAAATCCAATGGTTCAAGTCTCATGTCATTTGGAGTAGACGTCTGTTGGCATTCCAGCCTTCCTTCTCCTTTCAGGGGGGCCTCGGGAAGAGTTATCTTTTCTGTTTAATAGCCTGCCCACCCTGGAAACGACTCAGTTCCCAGGTTGCGATCGCGACGCCAGTTGCACTCACTCACTTCTAATCTCTATAACTTTTAATCCAAAAATAAAAAAATTTCAAACTTTATATCATTAAAAAGCTAAAAGAAAGATCTACAATTTCATGAAGACAATTTTGTCAAAATCTTCCTAGATCAATACAATTTAATCATGGAAGTTTTAGACCACATTTTAACCCCTTTTTTTTCTCTTTTCTTTCTTTTATTATAAACCAACTTCTCTAACTTAACTTCTTTCACTAAATTCGACACTTCAAATTCATTTCTACTCTTTCTACTCCATTTCCATTTAACTCATTCACAACACATTCACAATATAACTAAATATGAAAGTTTACTCAAAATTCTCAAAATCACCGATAGCCAAATATTAGTCATGCATCTTCTTCATGTTCTACATTTCACCATTCTCTTCCCTTTAACTTTTCTGTACATTCTCTATTTTTCTTTTCAACTTTCATTTTAAACAATCTTTCTTATCTCTAAACATCTTCATTTCAACTTAACTCTACATTTATTTTTAGTTTAGCTTATCTCTAAAAAGACCAAAATATTCACATATGTATATGTGTATACACAGTGAAAAGAAAACAAAGCATATATGCTTTAATTTTTCATAAATTTCTGTACTCTTTTCATGCATATTTTTATTGATCTTCCTAACTTAGAAATCATTTTATAGCTTCAATGTCTAACTAACATAATGCATGTTTCATCTCATACAATAATGAAAAACCATAAAATTCTTACTTGTCTAAAGCTCCAAAACCTTCAAGGTCATATGAACCCTAGCTTTCAAATAATACCCGATCATCAATAGTCAAGAGTTGTAGGGTAAAGTATTTTGGTTATAGTGAAGGAGATAAAAAAAAAAAGAGATGGTGAGTGAAAAGTGAGAGAAAAACTTTCTATGTGAGGATAAGAGATTTTTCTGAAAGAATGAAGCTTCTAGAAGATAAAGAAAATCTCAAAGAAGAAGCAAAATCCACACGGTAACTGGGTCTTTCAAATGAATCTGTATAGTACAACTCAAATAAGATAAATGACACATGTCATTTATCCATTGGTCTAATTCCTAATGCTTTTAAACTCGTTTCTCTTATTAAACTAGTCCAATCATCTCCAAATTGAAAATGAAATTTTCTCACAAATTTTAAAAGTCATCATAAAAATTATTCATTCTTATCTGACTCTTATTTCTATTTATCAATTTATTTACCAAGTGACATTTTTCCTAGTCCAAAAATATCCAACAAATTTAAAAAAAATTCCTAAAATTCCTTAAAAATTATAAATCCATAAGTACACTCTCCAAATTAGTTTTCAATACAAGAAAACCACAATTCTCAATAAAATCACATATCACATATATAAATCAATTATACCCGGAATGTCAATGAATGCATGTACAATCATTTTAATGTGTGCAAAATTTAAATTCACATGAGTATATGCTGACATTATACACGATTATAAAAAATGCATTTTTCTTAATCTCTCTTTGATCTCATATATACTATATTTTAGGGTTCTAACTCTTAATTTGGGAACAGGATATTATATTTATACACCTCTGAACCAGAAAATAAACCAATGCATATATGTTCATATTAATCCATATTCATTAATCTATTGAAACTCACATGATATAAAATGTTTTAAATGAGTCTATCATCATTCCATTTGTAATCATATTATAGACCTTATTATTTATTACAATGAGTTTATTATCATTCCTAACATATGAAAGTCTTAGGTTATGAGAATGATTTTTATCCTAGTTTGACAAAACAAGTAATCAATAGAACAATATGAATGTATTATCCCTCTTAGTCTACTAATTAATCATATTGAATTCTATTAAATACAAATTTGTCTTTTTCGCAAGCTATAATCTGTGTTTTAGAGCGTTGATAACCCACCAACCATTGTCGTTCTTCTTTGTACTTTGCGGTTCTCCATCCATCCAGGTAAGTCATCTAACTAATGTCCACATATATTTTGATTTAATAGTATGTGAGTTTTTGTTCAGGTTTTGTGTGATTGCAAATGATATGTTGGTTTTATGTTGTGGTTTGCAATATTCTTAGAAACATAGGATGGTATATAGGTTAGAAACCTGTGATGCAGCTTCGATTAGAATTATTAGTGAAAAATTCCACGAGCCTAGGAGCAATAGTCAGAAGTCCCTTTCTCAATTCACTGGTGTAGATAATGCGATGTACCTTAGTGTTTCTTTGCATTCCAATATAACATAGTTCTTTATGTATGGTTACGTAATTGATGATTTCCATCACTTGTTCATTGGACCAAACTTATAAGTTGATCAGTATAAGTTACCTTAATGAGATTACATTTAGTTCTTGACTAGATTTCATTAATAATAAGATGATTTTCATAATACATAACATCCCCTCTTTAAATATGCACCAAATGATGAAATTTCTATAAATAAATATGCAGATTGAGCTTCCTTCCAAAAAACATGTAGGTCATCCTTGCATATTAGGCTCCAAGTATAATTTTTCATATATTAGGCTTTTTCTATCATCTTCAGGCACAAGATAATTAATTATTCTTTATACCTTACATCTTCATCAATAGCCACATCATCTTGAATGTCTATGATCACCACTTCGTGAACAAACTTGAATTAGAAATATAAATTTAATGGATAATAAACCTATAGGATGGTATATAGACAGGGAACCTGTGATGCAGTTCCGATGAGGCTTATGGTGAAAATTTTCACAAGCTTAAGAGCGACAACGAAAAGTCCCTTTCTCGATTCACAAAAATAGGTGTAAACAACATCACGTACCTTAATGTTTTTTTTTTGCATTCCATCTTCAATTAGGAAGACTTTAATTACTAGTAACTTTTATTGTCACGTAAAATTGAAGGAGGATTGCACTTAATAATTCAGTTAAAGGAAGACAACTTGCTATAGAATACTTTGGACAAAGTTTCGGTAAATTTTCAATTCATTTTATTATATGTAAATTTATTTTACTTATTTAAAAAGTAAGTTAAATTACACATGTTTTTCACAATTGAAGCTCAATATCGTCAATATCAAGAACCTTTATATTTAAGGATACGAAAGTTCACTGTTGAAACAAAGGGCAAAGGATCACCATTATCGACTTCATAAACACTACAAGTCTTTTCCTTTGGATGAGGAGGAAAGGAGATATGTTCTAGAATGGGTGACTCCAGAAAATTGGAGTGAAATGTGTGGTTATTGGGCCTCTGTGAAGGTTAAGGTTTGTCTTCTTTCTCTTCACATTTGCTTCCATTAATTTTGTTTTTTCATTTAATGATTATTTGACCGTGATTTTTTTATGTGTGTAATTTTTAATTGATTAACCTTGACAATCCGCAAGTGCACAAGTTGCTTACATAACATCTAAGGTGTCGATCCCACGAGGAGGGATAATCTAATCCTATAATTTAAGACCAAAACAAATCACATAAATTCAAATGTAACGAACCTAAAACAAGAATGCAATTCAATCAAGCAAATAAATTAAAGAATCAATCACAAAAATATTAACAAATTGGCAATTGCAACAACCTAATGAACTACTAATTAAAAGAAAGGGAATTTTACTAATCTTTAACGCTAACCTAATCGACTATGAATTAATGAATTATTTGTAACATCCCGTTACCCATGTTAAGGCTAGAATTATGATTCATGAGAAAGTACTGAGAAATTAGGAAATGCACATCATGCTTTAGTTAAATATGACATGAACATTTATGCACATGAATATGATTGTACATGCATTCATTGACATTTTTCGGGTATAATTGATTTATAAATGCAATCAAAATGTGAATTATGAGTTATTTGTGTTAAAAATTTATTTGGAGACCATTAGCATTATTTCAGAATTTTTTGTGAATTTGAGGTGCATTTGGACTAGGACAAATGCCAAGTGGTAGGATAAATTGATACATGAAAAGTTTGGATAATTAAGCCTAAAATTGAGTAACATTTGGCATAGTTAATTAGTGACAAATGGACTAGTAATTAAGTGACAAATGGATTAATTATTGTGTGACAAGTGGAATAATAACTAGGAGACATATAGATTGATTAATTTGTGACATATGGTAGCCTCTAGAGTGGATTAGTGGCAGCATCTTGATTAGGCAAATGTAAGACATTCCTTAGGACAAATTATATACTGTAAAGTTGATACCTAGCATATTGATGGAGCAAATTCCAATAGTAATGTTTCTGCTATTGCTCTCACCTTTCTCCAAGAAATCGATCCAACTTTCTTCTCTCTAATTTGCCTGAACCCTAGCCAAATTGCTGCACAAAAACAAGCTTTTTACCTTACACAAAATAGCCAAGAAAACTAGCTAAAAGTTACCTTCATCTTACTGTCCAAAATCAACATGTTTTTATCATAAGTTTGTGATGAATTTTGCTTGCATGGAGACTTGATTTAATCTAAATTTTAAGCTGAATTGAAATCCTAACAAGTAACAATCTGATCTTTAAGATATGTTTAGTAGTATGAGAATTATGCCTGAATTGCAATGACATATATGAGACATTAGTGAAGATGTATGCTGGAATATTATGAACTGGAGAATTTTCATGGAATAGACTTTGGTATTCTGATTATAACTTCAGCTGTAGATTTCTGAATTAGTTGATTCTTAATTCAAATTAAACTAGAGACATATTTATACAACTTTTCTGAAGAATCTGAATGTTAATTCTATCTCTAAGAATTTCAAAATCTGGATAGAAGTAAAGTTAGGAGTTCTGTTATATTTAAAAAATAGTCTGAACTCTTTTGGATATAACTTTCATTATACTAAATCAAATTGTATGATTATAGTGTTATTAGAAACATAGTAGAACAATTTTCTAGAAGAAAGTGTTACTAAAATACACCATTTTCTTTATCATAATGATCATGCAAAGTTATCCCGAAAGGGGGTGTTAGGATGAAAACGCTGAGGTGTGTTGGAATTTGACAACTGGAATGCTTTTACTACACATGCTTCGTTATTTTGGCTATATTTTGATCAATAGATTTAAAAATACAATGATTCTTGATTTAACTTTAACTAGAGACATATGGCTACAAATATTAAGAAGAAATTGAATTTTAATTATATCCTTAAGGGTATTGAAATTGAGCTTGAAAGTAAGTCTTGGCTTAGGCAGTAGCACTACCAGGGATAGAAATCAGGTCCTGTTGTTATTGAATAAACTATATTGATATAGGCCGAATCAGACAAATATGTCTTCAATATAAATTTTGTAAGTTTTGGATATTGGAATTCAGAGACATGAGGTGTACAACTTGAATACATGATCATGCATTAACTAAAATTTCAAATGTACATATTCTGTGGTATTTTGAGCATAACTCATAGAAAAATGAACCAAATTGAATGATCTTAGTATCATTAGAAACTTAAAACATTGGAGAACAACTTTTCAGAAGAAAGTGTTGCCTAATTTTGTCATTTACCTTATCAGAATAATTATGTAAAGTTAACTCGAAAGTATATTATGAGAAAACAATCTGAAATGATCAATTGCGTTATGAAATTAGTTTCACATTGTTTTATTATGGTCCAAACCATAAGTACAAATTATATTAATGAGGATTTTGCTATCTAAATGATATGGTGACAAAATCTCGATAAGATACCCAGAATTGTCATTGAACGTGCATTGTACATATTGTCTATACATTGATGTGCATAAAGAAAGACTTATACATTTGTGCAAAATTGTGATATATGTAAATGTGTTTTGTATGATACAAAGGAGCACATTGGATGCCAATCGGATATTGTTGGACCATCCAGGCAATAGCATATTGGAGTGTACTGTAAGTAACCTAAGATGGTCTCACCTTGATTTGTTTTGTTTATTACTGAATTGAATTTGATATTGATGAATGTGTACTACATTCCGGATAATAATTGTCCAAGGAATTCAATGCATGTGAATATCGTTGGAAGTGCTACTTGTATATGAATGAGACTGCCTACTTGAATATTTTGATTCTCAACTGGAAAGTTGAATGTCAAATTTATGTCTGATGACCTCTGAATGATATTTAGATTCTCAATGAAAGTTGAATGCCGGACTTAGGTCCGATGACTATGAGATTTTGATTGTGAATTATGAATGTCTGCTATACATGACTTAATTATGTATTTGATGAATTTCATAAATGTATGCTCAGTTAAAGACGTTGTGACCGAAATAGCTAGTATGAAAGCGCTTACACATAGAGCTTTGCTCCGTGATTACTATTTCTGCTCATAAAGCTATGCTATGTGATTCTGTTTTGGCTAAGCCCAATGGTCCAGTATCTGTATATGTATATGATGGGCTCTCAGTCACAATAATAAAAACCAATATGAGTCTCATGTATACAGAATTCATATATGATTGAAATTCATTGAATGATTTGTAAGCTAAACTATAATGATAAATTGATATGAACTATTTGACTATATGAACTATGTGATTATATAATGATTGGATTTTGTTACATGAGTAATCCATTGAGGATGGTTACTCAACTGAGTTCACAAAACTCATCAAAAATTACAACGTGGCTTTTAGGATTTAGTAGAACTCTTGAGAGGCTCCGAGTAAAAGTTCTAGGTTGTGATCAGTGTGTGCCTGCATATGTCTTCAGTGAATTTTGTGTTGGACCCCGAACCTTTAGTGAAAGTTAAAAATACTCGAAAGTGAATGAGTTGATTGAAATAAAATTGAAATGCA
>JANSVA010021185.1:0-14973 GCA_025504915.1 Erythroxylum reticulatum | reverse complement strand
CTCTTATTTTCAGATTTTATGCTTCATTTAATTCTTGAGTGCTAGTCTTGAATTAATGTAGTTTTAAGGTAAAATTGCTACAAAAAATTAGTAATTATGCTAAGTGATTTTCTTGGGACAATTGATACTGCAAACTACTATTTGTCATTGTAGGAGATTCAAGAAGTAGATGTAACATCTCATTACCTGTGGGAAGGTTAAAATGGTAAATGTAAGTGATTAATGAGAGTTAGAAATGCATTTATGTGTTCATGCATATCAGGTCATACACATACACATGAATAGTGAAATAGTTGCATATGAAAATAATTGTACATACATTCATGAATAATTCCAGGCATGATTGGATTGACTTTTGTATTTTTTAGAATTATGAATGTTTTTACATTGGAAATTTTATCGGTTAATGAAATGGTAATATTTTTTACTTTTAGTGATTTTCGGATTTATTTTCAAAAATTATAAAGAATTATGGAAATTTATAAAAAATGGGAATAGGAATTAATGATGATTGGAGATAGTTAGATTGTAAAGATGAGAGTTGAGGGAATTAGTTCTAAAGGGGCTTAGTTTAGGCCTTGACCTTGTAAAAGTGACAAGAGTGTCACTAACTTAGTTAAGTGGCTTTGGTAAATGGATTGAAGTAAGTTATAGTTATCTGAGAGTTGAAAAAGGGCTTAGTGTTAATTACCTTCTTCATAGCCACCCTTTTCAAATTTCTTTCCAATAGAAAACGTTTCTCACCAAATCCTTTTAAGTGCATGATCATGGCATTTACGTATATTTATATTCATGAACACTGTGTTAATGGGATGAAAATTGTGGATATTGTGTTATTTTCTTTTGATGGATTGTTAGTGATCAGGTGTTGTTGAAATGGTTTTTGGAGTTGAAATAACAATGAAATGATGTATAGGATTAGTGTAGAAAATTAGATATAAAAAGGTGATATGCTCTGTTTCTTCACTGTGCATGTATATATATATGTGTGTGTGTTGTACGTGATTTGATGAAAACTTAGAGATGATCAAGAAAATGGTTTTTAGGTTGAAGAGCAATTGTAAAATGATGGGCCGAGATGGGAATGAGTGTTTAAATGGAAGTTGAGAGGAAGAATAGTGATTGAGAATGAAAGTTGAAAATGCAGAAAAGTAACAAAGTATGAATGAAAGTTGAAAATGCAGAAAAGTAACACAGTATGAATAGGTTGAATATGAATTTTTGGCTTTTGATGATTTTTATTTTTACTTGTATATTTTGGAGTGGTATGAATTTATGGTGAATGAGTTGATTGAAATGGAGTGGAAAGGCTATTATTAATAAACTAAAGCGTTGGATGTTTGTTAATGAGAATCTGGAAATTATGGGAATAAATAGTGATAGAGTTAAAAAATGATCTGATCTTCCATGAATTTTTGGTGCCAATATAGAGAGATTTAGACAAAGTTGTCCACATGAAAGTTTTCTATCTTTCTTTAAGCTTTTGACTGATATAAAGTTTGTAAATTTTGGAGTTCTGGATCAAAAGTTATGGAGTTTAGAAGTTTGGTTTCGATGAAGAGGAAGAAGTGGAGTTGCAACATCGTGCATATGCACGCCGGTGATTTTAGTGGAATAAAGGAAAAAGTCGCTTTCATGAAAATGCACGATAGTGACTTTGGGTGTCTGAGGGTGAAAGTCTCTATCGTGTAAATGCAAAATAGCGACTTTGTTGGTTTAAGGGTGAAAGTTGCACAATAGTGACTTTGTTGTTTTAAAACGATGGCGACTTTTGAGAGTGGTTAGTTGATGAACATCTTATGGGATTTTGGCGATAACTTCTTCACCCGGTGTTCAAATGATTTGGTTCTTAAACCAATGGATTTCTAACAAATTTTTATACCTCTAAATAAAAATTAGTAGCAATTCAGGTTTAATATAAAATGATTGATTGAATGGAAATGTGGAATCTGTTGGAACAGTGAAATAGGATTTTCTTACTGAATACCCTTCATTATTTTAATTATATCTGGATCTATAGGATTCCAAATAAGATTATTGTTGAATTGTAGTAAACTAAAGACATAGGGATACAAATCATATGAAGAAATTCAATTGTGATTCAGTCTCTAAGATATTTAATTTCTAGATGGAAATTGTGCATAATATACTGTCTTTGGATAAGAACAACCTAAAAATATTTGAGGTATATCTTCCAAATTACTGAACCAAATTGATTGATTTTGTTTTCATTGGAAAGATAAGATATAGAGGAATACTTTTCTAGAAGAGAGTTTGACCAAATTATATCAGTTTTACCTTCTGATTGGACGTGAACAATAGATCCAAAAGGGATGTCTTGGAAAAATCTGAAGTGTTTCAATGAGAATGAAATGTGATTTTAATGGTTTTAGTGAAGTGTAAACCTAAGTATAAATCATAATTAGATGAGATTTGATATGAGATTGATTTTGTAATGTAATTGATGGATAATACCCAGGATTATCATGAACATGCATTGTACATATTCCACTTCATACATGTGCATTATTGAATACTTATGATTGTACAAATTGTAATAATGTGTATGTTGTTTAATATAGAGGAGCAATTGGAGCGTCAACCTCCAGACATTGCTGGAACTTCTAGGCATTAGATTTGGGAGCAACTTGTGAGTATCCTAGACGGTCTTACTTAATTGCTTGTTTGCTTAATTTATGTTTGAAATGATAATTGAATATGTTTAATTATAGATTCCGGTTAAAAGGTCCGATGAATGTGAATGTGGATTGAGAAATTGAAATGCTACTTGAATGTGAAAGTGAAGACCTAATTGCTTTATAATGTGAGTAATTGTGGTATATGCATTCCATACATGAATGCGTAATTAGATGGTGACATTTGTAACTAGAGTAGCCACCGATCAGAGCTTAAAGATCAATGAGTGAAAAGAGCCTTGAGCTCAAATAATGATTAAGAGCCTAAGGCTCACTATGTATAATGAGCCTTGTATCCCCCAAGCAGATAAAGGACAGTTATTAATAGGCCCGGTATCCAAAATAGATATGGGACAGTTCAGGCACTCGATCACAACGATATAATAATTGGAAAGTGTCTCATGAGCATTTCATATGCATATTGTTCAATATATTTGTTGAAATGAAATGCCTATGCCTTACTGAAAATGTGAAATTTATGTAAAGTGCAGTATGTGATTACATGTTATGTGAATTGTTGTGACGCATGAATTGAGTGAATCATTGATAGTGGTTACCTTATTGAGTTTGCAAAACTCACCAAAATTGCAATGTTGTCTTTTTAGGACTAAGAGATGACTCTATCTATTGAGAGCCTCTACCTGTCGTGTAGATTGTGATTGACAAGAGAAGTCATGTCTCAAAGGTCGATTAGCTTCGATTTTTGGACAGACTAGATAGACTTTGAATATTTTTCTTTTTCTTGTAGCACTTTTGTATTAGACTATGACGATGTACATGTAGTAAGTGTTGAAAGATACAATGTAGACTTTCGGTTTTGCATAATGAATGAGGAAAAAGTTGGTTTTAAAATATTGTAATTTTCTTATGATGCTTTATAAGTAACTTACGATACTATGCAATGTGAAATGAGTGTAGCGATCAAACATAGCATGCGCTTATCATAGGATATATACCGGAATGACCTTCAGGCATCCCAGCGGGTACCTTACAGTAAGGGAGTGCTATAGTAGAGCTAAAACGTTAAGCAAAAGAGCACAAGTCAACAAGTCAATGGAGTAAAACAGGTAAGATCGTCGTGGCGACGTGGACATTTCACCGTGGCAAAACTTACATATCTATTGAAGAAACCTTTCGGGAAAAGTTTTCCATGATGATCGTAATGTTTGCACCATGGAAAAAGCTAAAGATGATTAACTAAATCTTTTAGGAAAGTTCGTCGTAGTGAATGCATCCTCTCGCCACGGTGAAACCTTCGAATCAGCAATGACCTGTACCATTTTTGGAAAAACAATCCACTATAGCACCCGATTTGTCGACCCATTTTTTGATAAAAAGACCTATTTTAAGCTAACAAGAGGCATAGGACGAGAGCCGACACAAACTCCTACACTCTCATCACCTTCCTCTCATCTACACACCATCGTCTTCTCTCCATACTAAGTTCTGCACTTTCCACCGACGGTTACTACCATAAGATCTTCAAGTTGCTTGAAGCTATGAGTGGCTAGGCATCTCTTTTCCTCTTAAAGATGTAGCAATGACTTGAGTTCAATGGGCTTAAAAGGGGGGGTAGTCTAATCTATGTTTAACTATGATTTATGAACTTCTAGGTTTAGGATTTATGATTTGTAGTTGAACATTCTTGATTAGAGTTTAATCAAGTGTTGGATATTTGATGTGTGGTTGTGATGTGTTGATGTAGAACTTAGAGCTTTAATATATGAAGTCTCCTATATGTCAATTTTTGATCTTGTCTAATCTCTTTTATCTTGCATAGTTGTGTTTGATAATGAGTTAATTTGAGATCCCAAAATGACTTGTTGCATTGACTTACCCACCACACACACTAAGGGCATTTAACAAGGTCTTAAGAAATGGAGTTCATTGATTAATACCTTGGACTTAAAAAGTTACTTAAGGTTTACCATTTGAAGCTTAGTGATTGTCACTCCCATCAAAATTTGATTTTGAAACATAATAGCCAAGCTCATTTTCAAGAGTATACTATCACCATTGATCATTGTTTTTATCTTCCCATTTTTGCATTCCCAAAAATAAAAAATGCTTTTCACATATTTTTATTGCAATTCAATTTAATTCTGTTAAGGATTCCAAAGGCAAAACCCCCCTCTTCTTACCTATTTAGTTTGCACCTCATGATATATAGGCTAGCTTAGGTCTATTCCATTAGGTTCTGATTAAGTGAAACGACTTGAGGTTGCAACCTATATTTCAATCCTTTGAATATATTTTTGATTTGACCTCTAAGGGTAAGAATAAAAAGGTAGTGTATAGTGTATAGTGATGCTTCACACTAGGGGTTGGGATGTGTATTGATGTAGTATGGAAGGGTAATAGCATATGCATCGAGACAGTTGAGGTCTTATGAGTTTAATTATGCGGTTCATGATTTGGAATTGGCTGTAGTAGTTTTTGCTTTAAAGATTTGGAGGCACTTCTTGTATAGTGAAACTTTTCAGGTATTTACTGATCATAAAAGTTTGAAATAATTGTTGAGTCAAAATAGTTAATTATGAGACAGAGAAGGTGGATAGAATTGTTGAAGGATTATGATTGCACAATTAAGTATCATCTTTGTAAAGATAATGTGGTAGATGATGCATTAAGTAGGAAGTCAGATAGTAGTATGGCTCAAGTACAAATATCAAGGTTGCCTAACCTAGTTCAATTAAGGGCACTGAATGTTGAGTTAAAATTAGGGCAAGATGAGACATTGATAGCTGCATTGAAGTTGAGACTAGTATTACATAATAGAATTAGGAAAGACCATTGTAAAGATCCCGAGATTATAAAGTTAATTGAGAAGTTGAAAGCGAATCCAAATTCTGAATTTGAAAGGAGAGATGATATATTGTGGTTGAAATAGAGGTTGTGTGTACCCAACGTTGAGGATTTGAGGAAGGGGATTGTAGATGAAGCACATGTGACAACTTATGTTATGCATCCTGGTACTACGAAGATGTATAACACGCTGAAGCAATCTTTCTGGTGGCCAACTATGAAGAGACAAGTGGCTAACTACGTGGCTAAGTGTTTGACTTGCTAATAGATTAAAGCAAAGCATCAGGGCCCAGTTGGTAAGTTACAGTGATTGCCTATTCTGGAGTGGAAATAGGAGAGAATCATAATGGATTTTATAATGGGTTTGCCAAGGACTCCGAGACAACATGATGTCGTTTGGGTCATTGTTGATAGATTGACCAAGTCGGCTCATTTCTTTCCATTGAGAGAGAGTAACTCACTAGATCAATTAGCTCAGAAATATATGAATGAAGTTGTGAGATTACACGAGGTTCTAGTGTCTATTGTATCGGACAGGGATCCCAGATTTACTTCAAGATTTTAGGGTAGCTTACAAATAGTTCTACGTACCAAACTGAATTTCATTCTCAAACAGATAGTTAGAGTGAGAGGATGATTAAGACTATTGAGGATACACTCAGAGATTATGTTTTGGAGTTTCAAAGAGCATGGGATATATATAGAGCTTTGATTGAATTTGCTTATAGCAATAAGTATCACAACAGTATCGATATGGCTCCGTATGAGGCATTGTATAGAAGGAAGTGTTGTTCACCTTTATATTGGGATAAAGAGGGTCTAAGTATTATTGAAGGCTCAGAATTGATTTAGGAAACTGTTGATAAAGTGAAGTTGATCTAAAATAGAATTAAAATGGCACAAGATCAACAGAAGAGTTATATGGATTAGCATAGGCGAGATATGGAATATCAGGTGGGAGATAAAGTCTTTCCAAGATTATCACCTTGGTGAAGTGTGTTGAGGTTTGGTAAGAAGGTTAAGTTAAGCTTGAGGTACATTGGTCCATATGAGATAATTGAAAGAATTGGGCCACTAGTTTGTAAGTTAGCCTTGCCTTCTGAAATGGTTCAGATACATAATGTGTTTCATGTGAGTATGCTTAGGCAATATCGATCAAATCTAACTCATGTGATACCGACTCAGGAGATTGAAGTCTCTAGTAATCTAAGTAATGTTGAAGAACCAATTAAGATAATTGGCTATCAGAATAAGAAAATGAGGAACTGAGTGATCCCATTAGTGAAAGTCTTTTGTAAGAATCATTCGAGTGAGGAAGCCACATGGGAGACGGAGGAGCATATGAGAAATCAGTACCTTTACCTATTTGACCATTTAGATAAGAATATTGAGGATGAAATTTCTTTTAGGAGGGGAGAATTATAACATCTCGTTACCCGTGTTATGGCTAGAATAGTGAATTATGAGAAAGTACTGAGAAATTAGAAAATGCTTACCATACATGCACATACGTGAGAATATTAATTGTTACACATGAAATTGATTCTACACGCATTCATTGACATTTTTTGGGTATAATTGAGTTATAAATGTGCTTAAAATATGAATTGTGAATTATTTGCGGTGAAAATTTATTTGGAGAATATTATGATTATTTCAAAAATTTTAGTGAATTTTAGGAAATTTTCAAAAATTAAGGGTGTTTTGAAATATAGAATAAGAGATAAATAAGAGGGTGACACATAGCCCACATGCATAGGCACCACGTGTCATTGAATTACCAATCCACATAGTTTAGTGTTAAGCAAAACCATTTCTACAACTCTCTCTCATTTCTCTGTTGTTTGTTTCTCCACCGAAAACACCATCACCAAAACACTATCTCGTTTATCCAATCTTCTGTACATTTGATTCACTCTTATTGCTAAAACTATTGTTAAATCAAGTAAGTGATCCTTGATGATGGTTTATCATTCATAAATGGATACAGGCATAAGTAAGAAGTGCAGTTTCATTGATGAAAGAATTAGATGAAAGATTTGTGATATAGAAATATGAAATAGGATATGTTTTAGTTTAAAATGAGTTGTGGAAGAGTGTTGGAAAATTAACGTAGGAATATATGTAAATATACTTTGTTCTATTAGAGAAAACCAAACATGGGATATTTTTACTGTTCATACGTGAATTTGTGGAGTGTTAATGGAACTGAATTTAAGTGAATTTAATGATGTGAAATGAAGATTTGGTGAGGTCATATTATAAAGTTGATACAATGATAAAGTTTTGATGAAATGAAAGTGTGAAAAACGTATCAGATGAAAGTAGATAGAGCATAAAATGCAAAAACTGAAATTTACAAGTATGAGAATCAGATTTTGATGTTTAAGTGTGAGTCTTGGATTTTTGAATTTTTGTGTGTTGATGAGCTAAAATGAAGTTAGAAGAATTGGTTTATGTGTTTTAAGTGTTAAGTGAAGAAGATTGAAGTGTGAATAAAATTATGGAAAATTGAAGTTATGAGAGGACGTGAATATAAAGTTTCAGA
This sequence comes from Erythroxylum reticulatum, assembly GCA_025504915.1. NCBI lineage: Eukaryota > Viridiplantae > Streptophyta > Magnoliopsida > Malpighiales > Erythroxylaceae > Erythroxylum > Erythroxylum reticulatum. The sequence continues at coordinate 6,924 of JANSVA010021185.1, read as the reverse complement.
TTTTTGGTGTTTGAAAGGTAAGCTTGAATTTGATTTGTTTAGCGATTGAATTGGGTATAGAAATGCATAATAGATGTTTTAGAAGTGAGAACTAATGAAAAAAATGGAAGGAGAACATGAAGAAGTTATTCAGTGAAGAAGAGAAGAAAGCGTGATCATGTTTCAGCACGATTGCAATTTCGTTGAGGAAGGTCACGACACGTCGTACCTTTGCATGGTCGTTACTTAGCAAGTGCAGTGTTGGACCCTGCTTCCATAGCCCAACATCGGAGTCATGAGAATGTGAGCTAAAAATCCTGTAGTTTTCGAAGTCCAACAACCCGGAGTTATAAAGCATGAGCAGGCTTCCTTGTAGGGTTATTTCAGTGAATCCTCATTAGCCATCATCCCATAAGGGTGATGTGCCCACACCAGTACACAGCAAAATCATAATTTGACTTCTTCAAAACAATTATAACTCTCAACCTCTTGTTTATTTTGAAACAAGAATCACCTTATTCGAAGCTCTAATTACAGATCCAAAGTGTGTTCATAACCCAATTATGCTCTTCCAACCAATCCATCATATTCGTTACATCAATATATTTCAAAACTACATCAATAATTACCAATTCTTAAAGAGAGGTAGAAAAAAGTATTAAAAATCTACTACTTTAAGAATCACTTCATTTAGAGGTTAGGTCATGAAGTTATGTCCAAAAGAATCAACTATGTGCATGTCCTCCATAATGTTGTACTTGTCTTGGAACAATTCGCATAACTTTCGCTAGAGATTTCCGATTGAGGTTTCTTTAGATAGTCTTGAAGAGAACTTCCATATCTATAGTTTTCATGAAGACTTAGAAGGCAAATTCTATCATTTAAAGGGTTAAAAATGTAACTAGACGATAGGATTAGGTGAACAGTGCAGTAGATGATATGACATCATCACTAATTGATATGACATCGTCAGACGAAGCGCCCTCACTAGACGATATGTCTTTGCCAAATGACATGTCATCACTAGAAGAAGCATCTTGATAAGAAAATATGTCCTCACTAGACGAAGCATCTTCATAAGATAAGGTGTCCTCGTAAGATGACACGTCATCACCAGACGAAGCGTCTTCATAAAACGATATGTCCTCACCAGACGAAGCGTCTTCATAAGACGAAGCGTCCTCCCAAGACGACACGCCATCACTAGATGAAGCGCCTTCATAAGACGATACATCCTCACTAGATGAAGCGTCTTCATAAGACAAAGCATCCTCACAAGACAACATGTCATCACTAGATGATACGTCTTTAGCAGACGAAGCAACCTATGACGTCATCAGATGATACAAACTATACTCCTAAGTGTCTACCTTTATAAGGATCATAACTTCTTACTCCGATATCCAAAAACTTCACACTTTATAGCATTGGAAATCTAGAAAAACAAGCTACAACTTTCATGAATTCAAATTTTCAAATTCACCTTAGATCAATCCAGAATTTTCACTAAATTCAGAACTTGAATTTTCCCTTACGGAAGACTTGGAATTTTGCACTATGCAGACTTGGAATGTTCTGAGCATAAACCTAAAGCTACTAAAATGATTTCATTAAACTCTCAAATCTCAACTTTCTCATAAGGCCCCACGTATCTCGGACTCAACTTGCCCTTCTTGTCAAACTTTATGATTCCTTTCCAAGGAGATGTCTTAAGAAAGACTTTCTCACTGACTTCATACTCCATTTCCTTCCGGTATGCATCAGTATAACTTTTCATTCTACCTTGTGCTACCTTAAGCTGTTGCTTAAGCAAATTAACCTTGTCGACTATCATCTAATGTAACTTTGGCCCTATCAGTTTCCTTTCTCTTTCTTCATCCCAACATATCAAAATTCTACATCTCCGTCTATACAGTGCTTCAGAAGGAGCCATCTAAACATTCGAATGATACAAATTATTATAAGCAAATTTGATCAATGGAAAGTGTTCATCCTAAGTGCCCCTGAAATCCATCACACATGCCCTGAGCATTCCCTCAAGGGTCTGAATGGTCCTCTCAAATTGACCATCTATCTGGGGTTGAGAAGTAGTGCTAAAATTTAACTTGGTTCACAGAGGGTCCTGTAAACTCCCCTAAAATCTCGAAGTAAATCGAGGATCCCTATCAAAAACTATAGAATATAGAATCACATACAATCTCATTATCTCATCAATATACTCCTTTGCTAGAACATACGAAGAATCAGTATGTTTGATTACCAGAAAATGGGTTGACTTTGTCAACTGATCAACAATAACCCATATGGAATCATACTTCCTACTAGTCTTGGGCAAACTCAGAAGAAAATCCATTGTTACTCTTTGCACTTCCATTTAGGAATGGACAATAGCCTTAACTTGCCTGAAGGTGCTTGGTGTTCAGCCTTAACTAACTAAAACACTAGACACTTGCTTGCATATTTTACTATATCCCTTTTCATGCCTTTCTACCAGAAATGCTCTTTCAGATCTCTATACATCCTAGTGCTACCTAGGTGCATGCATAACATGCATTGTATGCCTCATCCAGTATGTCATCCTTTACTTCCTTGACATTCGGAATACAAATTCTGTTTCTGACAAATATGAGTCCATCGTCCCTTAATAACGCTTTAGATTTCTTGCTATTATGAATTTCTTCTTGGAGCTTACTTAAATTTGCATCTTATGCTTGTAACTCCCTTAAGTATCGGTCTCACTCTAAAATTAGCAATAATACAAATTGGCTCCGCCTGTTTCAAGCTTATCCTAAGCTTATCCATTTCTTCCAATAACGACAGATAAACTGTTCAAACTTGAGCTATAGAGGATTTCCTAATCAAGGCATCTGCTACCACATTTGCCTTTCCTAGATGGTACTCAATCAACAAATCATAATCCTTAACTAGCTCTAACCATCTTCTCTGTCTCAAATTCTGCTCTTTCTGACTCAATAAATACTTAAGACTTTTATGATTTGTAAAAATCTTCATCTGAACCCTATATAGATAATGACTCTAAATCTTCAGAGCAAAAAATCACTGTTGCCAATTCCAGAAAATAGGTCAGGTAATTCACTTTATAAGGTGATAGCTTATAAGGTTTTAGATGCCACAAGGCGTAAGCTATCACCTTATCTCCTTGCATCAATACATAACCCAAACTCTTTCATGAAGCATCACTATAAACTGTATAACCTTTATCTCCCATAAGCAAGGTCAGAATTGAAGCACTTGTCAATCTGTGTTTAAGCTCCTCAAAGCTCTTCTGACATTCATCACTCTAGATAAACTTCTAATTCTTCCTAAACAATTTAGTCATCGGAGCAACTATCATCGAAAATCCTTTAACGAGTCTCCTATAATAACCATCCAGACCCAAAAAACTCCTCACTTTTGTCACTGTCTTCGGCGCATGCCAATTCAACACTACTTCAATTTTCTTTGGACCAACATGCACCCCATCTTTTGATATCACATGTCCAAGAAACATTACTTCGTGAAGCCAGAATTCACATTTACTGAACTTCGTATAAAGTTCCTTCTCGCTCAGTGTTTGCAAAACTATCCTGAGGTGCTCCTCATATTCCTCTTCACTCTTGGAACAAACCAAAATATCATCGATAAACACTATGACAAATTGATCTAGATGCTTCTTGAAGACCCTATTTATAAGATCCATAAATGCAGCTAGAGCATTGGTCAGTCCAAATGGCAAGATTAGGAACTTGTAATGTGCATAACGAGTCCTGAAGGTTGTCTTGCTTACATCAGACTCCCTGATTCTGAGCTAATAATAGCCCGACCTGAGGTGAATCTTGGAAAAGACCCTTGCTCCTTGCAGCTGGTCAAACATATCATCCATTCGTGGCAGAGGGTACTTGTTCTTAACAGCCACCTTGTTGAGTCTCTGGTAATTAATGCACATGCGCCATGTCCCATCCTTCTTCTTAACAAACAGAACTGGTGCTCCCCATGGTGATGAACTCAATCTTATGTACACCTTCTTAAGTAAATCCTCTAACTGTTCCTTGATTTCTTTCAATTTAGCTAGGCCCATTCTATATGGTGGTATACAAATGGGTGCAGTTTTGGGAATCAAGTCGATGGCAAACTCGATTTCCCTAACTAGTGGCAAGCTAGGTAAATCCTCTGGGAACATGTCTAGGAACTCCTTCACAATCAAAAAATCTTCTAACTTCCCTTCATTCACATCAATGTCTTTAATATATGCCAAGAAGGTTTCACATCCCTTTCCCATCATCTTGTCAGCTAGTAAACTTGAAATGGTTCTTAGTGATGATGTTTTCCTGTCCCCTCTGAAAATCACCTTCTCATCATTGCCCAGATCAAATTCCACCTCCTTAAGGATACAATCTAACTTCACATGATACTTCTCTATAACATCCATTCCAAGTATGACATTTAAAGCTTTTAGGTCTAGAGGTAGTAAGTCCACTACCAGTCTAGCACCATCGATGAAGAGCTCACACTTTATACACTTGACTTATTATCACATTCTTTCCTAGAGGAGTAATAACAATCAGAGGACTATCTATGGGCACCAATTTAACATCATGCTTGCAAAAATAAATGAATGTTTAGAACCAGAATCAATCAAGATATATAATTCAGAATTAAATAATTGAGCAATACCCGTAACAACTTCGAGTGCGGATGCAGCTTCCTCTCTGGTTATGGCGAACACCTTTGCTCGAGCTTGAGCCTGAGCCCTTGACCTTCCTGGAGGAATAGCCTTCCTTGTTGCCCCAAAACTGCCCACCTTAGTGACTGTCCTATTTTCCCCTATTTTTGCTCTCCTTGGGGCTTGCAACTGAGACCCCTCTCACCTTGCTACTTAGGGACAACCCTTGATCATGTGTCTCTTCTCTCCATATAGGAAGCATGTTCTAAGTAACTTAAAGCACACTCGCTTGTGAAGCTTTCCACAATGCTCACATTGGGGGTTCATGTTCCTGCTCCTCTCCACCCTGTTATTGCCTCATGTGATTGAGACTTGCACTGAAGCTACCCTTGGTTGCTTGTTCTTAGCTAAGGCACTACTCCCCACCTCACTCTGTGTGTAGAAACTCTTCATACCCTTCCAGGCTTTGGAGGACTCACCCCTTTTTTGGAAAATTGCTCCCGATTCTTACTCTTTTTACTTACTTCATTCTTTATGCTCTCTAGTTTTTCCGCTTGGAGTGCAGCATCTACCAGTTGTTGGTAGTCATTGAAATTATGGATCAAGACTTTCTCCTTGATCCGGAAATGGAGCCCTCCCTCAAACATGCGGCACTTCTCCTCCTCATTGGCATCAATGTTGGCCACATACCGTGAAAATTGGTTGAACTTCAGCTCATACTCACTCACACTCATATCCCTCTAAGTGAGATTCAGAAACTCCCTAGCTTTCTCTTATATATAAACTCTGGAGAGGTACTTCATCCTGAACATTTCCATAAAGTCTTTATGATAACACCATAGGTATAATCTGACTGTAGGGTACTGATTCCTACCAGTGGAATGCATCCCCCAGTAACAAGATGACTATATAGTCCAGTTTCTTTTCATCATAGGACTTCATCTGAATTAGGACTCTCTCTGTCCTCTTCAACCATGCTTCAACCTCTTTGGGATTTGTTGTCCCATTGAAATCTATAGCTCCATACTTGCGAAGCTTATCATACTATCCAGTCCTCTCCATTGGAGCTTATGAGAAAGCTTGAGCAAAGGCCTAAAAGAACTGTAGATCCATGGGGTTTGCTTGAGGCATCGATGGAGGCGGTGGAGGCACTTCCTCTTGCCTACTAGGTGCCTCAGAATCTGGAGCAGAATGTGTCCCCACATCTTGTGGAAAAACGGATTCATCCGTGCTCCCTTGGTGAGAGCCAGATCGAGTCAGAGCTCTTTTAGTTTCTTTGAAGCAGCATAATCTCTCCTTCAATTTAAAACCATTGAAAATCTTTTGTTCATGTTAAATAGTTTCAGATCATGTACAACAATTCAAAGCACTGCAAATTATTCATTTAAAAATACTGCATGCTCATTTCGTGTCCTAATCTACCCATTTCATGCTTAGGATACTCCTAAACCTAGTCGTACACCTAGGCCAAAACCTACTCCCTTTGATACCACAACTGTTGGACCAGTTTCGGAGCCTAACAACGGAGTCATGTGAACATGAGCAAAAATCTTGTAGTTTTCAGAGTCCAACAACTCAGAGTCATAAAGCATGAGTGGGCTTCCTTACAGGGTTATTTCAATGAATCCTCATTAGCCATCACCCCATAAGGGTGGTGTGCCCATATTAGTACACATCAAAAATCACAATTTTATTTCTACAAAACAATTGTAACTCTCATCCTCTTATTTATTTTGAAACAAGAACCACCTTATTCGGAGCTCTAAAGCTCAAGATGTGCTAACAAATCCAAAGTGTGTTTATAACCCGATTATGCTCTTCCATCCAAACCATCATATTCTTTCCATCAATATATTCCAAACTACCTCAAAAGTTACTAATTCTTAAGGACCGGTAGAAAAAAGTATTAAGAATCTATTACTTCAAGAATCACGTCATTTGGAGTTCAGGTTATGAAGTTATGGCCAAAAGAATCAACCATGCGCATGTCCTCCAACACGTTGCACCTGTCTTGGAACCATTTGTATAACTTTCATGAGAGATTTTGGATTAAGGTTTTATTTTAATGGACTTGAAAAGGACTTCCACATCTATTACTTTCATTAAGACCTCGAGGCAAATTCTATCGTTTAGAGGGTTAAAAATGTGACTAGACGATAGGATTAGGTGAACAGTGCACCAGACGATATGACATCATTAAACGAAGTGCCCTCACTAGACAAAGCATCCTTCTAAGACGATAAGTCATTGCTAGACAAGACATCAACACCAAATGCAGAGTG
>JANSVA010021184.1:0-35705 GCA_025504915.1 Erythroxylum reticulatum | reverse complement strand
TTCAATTATAATTTACATTAGAACACTGTATAGAAAAAAATGTTGATCACCTCTATACTGGGATGAAGAAGGTTTGGGAATGATCGAAGGCTCTGAATTGATCCAAGATACTGCAGATAAGGTGAAACTGATCAGGAATTAAATAAAAGTGGCTTAAGATAGACAAAAAAGTTATGTGGATCAGCATCGTCGGGATATAGAGTACAGTGTCGAGGACAAAGTATTTCTGAGAGTATCACTTTGGCGAGGTGTATTGAGGTTTGGTAAAAAGGGCAAGTTGAGCCTGAGATATATTGGTCCTTATGAAATTATTGAGAGAATTGGACCTTTGGCAATATCGACTAGCCTTACTTACTGAGTTGTCTCAGATACATGATGTATTCCATGTGAGTGTGCTTATAAAATATAGGTCTGATCCAACACATGTGTTATCGGTTTAGAATATTGAAGTTACTAGTAACCTAAGCTATGTTAAGAAGCCAGTTCAGATAGTTGGGTTTCAGATAAAACGATTAAGGAATCGAAAAATTGCAATGGTAAAAGTCATGTGGCACAATCACTCGAGTAAAGAAGCAATGTGGGAAATTGAGGAGCATATGAAAAGCAATATCCCCACCTATTTCCTCAATCAGGTAATAATTTTAAGGATGAAATTTCTTAAGGAGGGGAGAATTGTAACATCCCATGTTCGGGGCTAGACCCCATAATAGTGAATTGAGTGTATTGTAAGAAATTATAAGTACATTGCATGCTCATGCATCACTGTATATTCACATATGTGGATATTTATGTTTTTATAAATTAAAATAATTGTACATGCATTTATTAACATTTTTTGGGTGTGATTGATTGATTAAAATTTGAATTGTGACTTATTTATGTTAAAAATTTATTTGGAGATTATTAGTATTATTTCAGAATTTTTTGTGAATTTTTGGAGATTTTCAAAATTTTGAGGTCTTTTGGATTAGGACTTAGACCAATGAAACAATGACATGTGGCAGCCTTGCATGTTGACACATGGCTCACATGCAAGGGATACACGTAGTAACGTGTATTTCTGGGGAAGAGAAGAAAGCATTCAGTTGGTCATCGAACGCCTCACGAAAATTTTCCTTTAATTATGGAAACATTGTTTTGATTCTTACACCAGTTTTATCCTATGTAAAACAAACATACCAACTCAACAAGTGTTTGATTATGTGTAATTTTATTGTTTTCCTTCCCCAACCATCGAAGCCCTGTTCATTACTGGCTGTGCTAGAAATTTTACTGAAACATCAAGTAAGTTGTGTTTAGGATTTTTGGATGACGTGTAAATGGTTTTGATGTTGTTTAGTGTTAGCAATGAATTCATGCATGAAGGGTAGCTTCGGTGTTGTTAATCTAAAGAACCTAAAAATGATGAGAAGTGGAAAAGAATGCAGGAATCATACAGAATATGTTTACGCAAATTGAGAATTTAGAGTTATAGAAATACACAAAGATGAAAAGTTTATGATGAAATGAAAATGTTATTGCATGTGATACAGAAAAATAGAGAAGTGCAGAAAATAGTAGTTGTTATTCATGGTGCTCTATTATGTTTTTCTTGAATGTGAATATGTGGGAATCTGTATGAGTGTCCAAAACTTGAAGTAAGTGAATTTAGAAGTATGGGATTTTGACAAGTGTGGAAAACTGATTGAGGTTATGCTTGTTTTAGAGTGTATATAATGAAAAACTAAACAAGTGTAGTAAGAATGGAAATGCAGTAGTGAGAGAAAGCATGTTTAAGGTCTTGGACTTTTAATGATTATATAAGGTTGCATTTGATCTGTTTAGAGATTGTACTGGGTTAGAAATGTAGAATATATGATTTAAGAATGAGGAAATCAGTGGGAAGAGAGGATAAAAAAAGAAAAAAGAAAAAGATTTTGGACATTTTGAGGGATTGTGTATGGGCATGTGTTGCTAACGCATGGTTGTGACACTCCTGTAGCATGAAGGGGTTTTTCAACCCTGAACACCTTTGCTTCTTTTGACAATAACTTTGTCATCCGACCTCTAAATGACATGAAACTTAAACTAATGAATTCCTAAGACATTCTTTTTCTTCACAAACCTTTAGGACTATATGAATTGATTACAAAAAAAGATTGATTGAATCAAAGTGAGGGTATGTACTACAATGTTATGAACTAGAGATATTATATTGAACATGCTTTGGGATTTTGATTTGTAGAGCTCCAAGTGAGATATTTTTTGATTCAAAATAAACTAGAAATATTTGGACACAAATGTTAAGAAGAAATTGAATTTGAATTATGTCCTTAAAGGTCTTGAAATTTAGCTTGAAAGTGAGTCTTGGCTTAGGCTGTAGCGCTAACAATGATAGAAATCATATCCTATTGTTATCGAATAAACTGTATTGATGTAGGCTGAATCAGATAAAGGTGGCTTCACAAAAGTTATAGTTTATTATCTTATATTTCAATTGATATAAAGTTTGTAATTTTTGGATATTGGAATTGAGAGATATGGGTTGTACAACTTGAAAGCATGATCATGCTCTTGCTAAAATTTCAAATATACTCAGTCTGTGGTATTTTGAGCATAAATCATAGAATAATGAACCAAATTGAATGATTTTGGTGTCATTAGAAACTTAAGACATAGAGGAAAAATTGTCGAGTAGAAAGTGTTAAAGAAATGCATCATTTTCTTAATCTTATTGATTATGCAAAGTTGACCCGAATGAGGTGCTTTCAGCAAAAGCTTGGAATAGTCAATGAGTGTGAATTTTGGCACAACTTGAGTACATCAATTTGTTACAGAAATATGCTGAAGAATTTTTCATTGCATATGCATGATACATGATACATTTATGCATGTGTTTACTCAATTAGATAATCAGTACAGTAATTTGAAATTGTGTTAATGTATATAAGAGAGCAAGTAGCATGACCACTTCCTGATATTGCTAGAATGTCAAGGCAATAGGCTTAAGGGAGCAATTGTGAGTAATCTAAAATGGTCTCGCTTTAATTTGATATGATATTACTGAGTTGAATTAGATATATGATGAATATGTACTGAATTTTGAATAATACTTGCCGAGGCATATGATGCATGTGAATATCTTTGGAAGTGCTACTTATATGTGAATGAGACTGCCTAAATGATTCTCAACTGAAAGTGACTGAAGGTTATGACTAGCTATATTGACTGAGACAATGTGAATGAAAGTGATTGACTATATTGACTAAATTGTGGCATGCATTTCATTTCAGTACATGTAATATAAAAGCAGTTGTGACTGATGTTGCCATTGATTGAGAATGCTACTGAAAAGTGCTTAAAGCTCAAACATATGTGGTTAGAGCCTAAGGCTCACTATGATCAATGAATCCTATATTTGCAATGGATAAGGGACAGCATAAAGCACTCGGTATCCACAATGGATACAGGACAGTGAAAAAGCCCATAGTCACAACAATGTAAAAAAACGAATGTGAGTCTCATACATATAGCATTCACATATGATTTGAATTCATTGAATGATTTACAAAGCTGTAAGAATGTTACATGTTTGAATAAATGGTATTAAACCAATGATTGTGTTTTATACAAGTATAATGATGTGATGGATTGATTGAATTGTTTGACTGAAATACAATTTGTTTGTGATAGAACTTGATGTTAATCAAGTTGATATAAACTATGTGACAATATGTTTATGATTGATTGTGTTTTAATACATGAGTGAACCACAGAGGATGGTTACTCTACTAAGTTCGTAAACTTACCAAAATTGCAACGTTGACGATTTCAGATTCGAGAGAGAGACGACCTAGCTTCTAAGATTACATAGAAGCAATTTTGTACAACTTTTTGAGTTCAGATATGGCTCAAAGGTCTGTCAGCTGAGAATGAAGAAATGGTTTATGTTATCTATTTTAATTCCTTATTTATGTGGCGTACTATGTAAACTGAGTTGTTGATGCTCATAGGATGATGTTGTGTAAATATGATATTGAACATAATGCTACATTGTAAATTATGGTTTATGAAATAAAATGAGGAAATTTTGATTTTAGAAAATGTGTCTTTTGTGATTTTAATTATGATGCCATGTGATAAAGTGAAGGTAAGATAGTTAACATGTCATTTTCGGCGCACGTGCATGTGTCAGATGGGAGTGGGGTGTTATCATCAATTGAGTCCATATTGATCTATAAATAACTTTCAAATTCTTTTAGCCATCAACATCTTGTTAGTAAATCTTACACATTTAATACCTAGAACTCCTTCCTCCTTAAACAAGCAAACATTCCCTACTTGAATTTTCTTTTGGTGACCCTTTATATGTTTCACGACCATAAGAAGTTTCTCGATAACCTCTTTATTTCTTTAGTCAAGATGACTGGTAAGAACAAATGATTACAATAATGAATGTGTAACTTCTCTAGCATAATTGACATAAGTTGAAGCTTACCTGCATATAAAACAAATCTATTAGTTCAATGGATAATTCTTTTCCTAATTGAATCAAACAGAGGTTAACTATCTCATTAGGTGATTCTTTTTTTGGAGATAGGGATTCCCAAATACTTAAAAGGAAAATTATGGAGACTAATGTTAGATATCTTAGATAAAGTATTAGCTTATTCAAGTGAACTATAAGATATATAAGTAGCTCTTGTTTAGATTATACTAACTAAAAGAGTGCTCATAAGAAGTTGTACTGAGCTATGATTAGCTCCATTTAGTATCAAAATAACACCTACATATGTGAGATGAAATAACTTCATCCTGTTACATTTGTGGTTATAAATGAAGTTGCTACTCTCCTTCATTCTTTAAGAAAATATTATTTTCAACACTTCAATATATAGTGTGGACAAATAGGAAGAAATTAGGTGTCTTTATCTCAAGCCCTTGACACCTTAAAAATATAATGGCAAGTTTTAAAATTTATCAAAATTGCATATGAAATAGACATAATTTGTTGTTTAATCTAAGATGTAAAGGTAATTGGTAACCTAAAAGCTTATAATAATTCCATTACAAATCTCTAATTAATTGAGTCATATGATTTATTAAGGTCTAAATTCATTAAGAAACATCTCAATGCTTTCCTACTTTAGCATTTATTTCTATCCCTTTGCAATTACTTTGAGACGATCTTGTAAAATACATTATAATAAGAACTTGGCATAAAATAACCTAGAGAGATGACATTTGGAACCTTAGGTATGAGAGTTTATTCCATTCTGTAAGCAACTTACCTCTTTTTAAGAACTTTAGGACGGTATTAAAGACCATTTAATTTATAAGGTTCTAGGTTTGTTGAAAGAAATAAACATTCATCCCATCAAGGTCTAGAGCTTTGATAGGTGACATTTGTACATACCTTTTTTAGGATAATTTGTTAGTTAATAGTGATAAATTGATTTTTGTTAACTTTTTTAGCTTATTTTTTGTCTTAGTTTCATATAATTGCATGATTATGTATGAATGTATGTGAATATGCATGAATGTGTGTGAATTAGGTCTTTAAGATTAGGTTTTGCATGAATTTTGCACGGCATTGTTGTGCATCTTTCTCTTTCATTATATTGGTATTAATTGCATGTGTTTTGTACATGATTAAGTGATTAATTTTTTTGTTAATAAATAGGTTTGAAGGTAGTTTTGATGGATGGAAGGATAGAAGAACTAAAGGGAAAGCAAGTTATTTGAACCAAAGGAAAGTTGGAATTTTCCTGGGCGGGCCACCACTAATGTTAAGCTTTCACAAGTTACAATTATTATTGAATGTTTTTCGTTTTTAATCAAAAAGAAAGAGGAGAAATTAAGTTTCAAATTGGTGAAATAACAGCCCAATTTAAATAAGAAATCAATAAGATATCACGGATTGAAGTCAAGACAGAAAACAGAGTTTTCTAGAAAATTCCAGCTGACAACTTCCTCCTTCCTACATCGTTTTAAGCATTAAATAAGGTATAAAAACTCAATCTTAAAACCTATAAAGGAGGAGATCGTGTAATAAATCCAATGGAGAGAGAAGAATGCATTTTTGAGATAAAAACTAGGAGAATTCAAGGTGGAATTAAAGGATTTTAAGGAGACACAAAGCTGCCACCATAAAATTCCGGCTTTGGTCTTCAACATATAAGCCTTACTTCTTCTCTTTTCTTGCTTCTTTGTTGTATTCTTTTGATTGAGAAGGACGTATGGATATGTTATGAACATGTTGGATGAGATTTTTATGGATTTCTAAGTATTTATTAGGGTTGTTATTGCCTAAACTATGTAGTACCTCACTTTATTCAATGTTATGGATATGTTTGATGTTGTTTGATGTTTATGGTATATGGCTGTCCATACTTAGCTCACATAGAGATACGGAGTTAAGAAATATGTTAGTAAGTGCCATAAGAGTGGGATTACACCAAGAATACTCCATTTATCAAGTTACCTCGCTATTTGGAGAGAGATTTTGAATGGAAAAGTGGCTGTTCAAAAATCTGTTCATATCCTTTTAATACAAGGGATAATCATGGTACTAGGCATGGGACCATTTCAAGGAGTTGCAGAGGAGCTGCCACTATGATAACCTACCTAGGGAATTTTTGCTACAAAAATTTTATAATGGGGTCAATTCAGCAACCAGAAGTGCCATTGATGCAGTTGCAGGAGGTTCATTGATGAAGAAGACCATAGATGCTGCATATGATTTGATTGAAGACAGTACTGCTAACAATTGCCTTTGGTACAATGAAAGGAGTACACCATTGTAGATGAAGGAACAAAAAGTGGTTATGTTACCAGATTCAACAGCTGCTTTATTTGCAAAAATTGAATCATTAAGGAAATAGGTAGGTGATCTTCAACCTTCATCTAGTTCTTTGAAGTATATGCAAAATTGTGAGATTTGTAGACCTGACATTCATAATTCATCAAAAAAAATTTTTATGAGCATTGAAGGCACATAATAAGCTCATTGTTTAGGGTTCCAATAGAGGTCAGGTAATAACCCATATTCTAGTAATTATAATGCTGGATAAAAAACCATCCAAATTGTTCTTAGGCTAACCTTGTAGGAACTAATTGGAGACCTCAAAGACCACAGGACTTTAGGAAAAGGAAAGTAATTCCCATGCTGCCTTATAGTCAAAGTTTGGAGGTATTTAATCAAGAATAGAGGTAAAAAATGGAAGCCCAAGCTGCAAGGATAGATTCTCAACTTTTGTAGTTAAGCTCACAATTTTCAAAGATAATGGAAGTGATAGGTACAATTAGATCAAAGATGAACAATATCAAGGAGGCATAGTCACAGAGTGATCAGGCACTGAAAAGTTATCAAGTGAAGACTGATCAGTTGATTAAAAATCTAGCATCATTAATCTACAACCTAGAGATGCAGATGGGTCAGCTGGAAACGAAAGTGTTAACCAGACCCTCAGGAACCTTCCCAGCACTTCAGAACCTTATTAGAAAGAACATTTAAAGGTAATTCAATTGAGAAGTGGAAAGGAGTTACCAGAGCCATTCTTGAAGGAAGTTACTAATCTAATGGAGAACAGTTAGGAAAAAAGGTAATGAGAAAGTCACTAAGGAGGAGGAACCCCCATATGTTCCACCTCCACCATATGTTCCGAAATTACCATATCCTTGGAGAGTGAGTCAAAATCCACTGGAGACCCAATTTAACAAATTTTTGGAAAATTTGAAGAAGTTATATATGAGTTTTTCTTTTCCATAAGTTTTGGAGCACATGCCCAAGTATGCTAAGTTCTTAAAGGAATTACTTTCTTGCAAGTGAACTTGGGATTCAAATTAAACAGTAGCATTGATAGTCAATTATAGTTCTGTGATTACGAACAATATGCCATCGAAACTAAAGGATCCAGGGAGTTTTACTATTCCTTGTATTATTAATGGTGTTGAATTTTCTAAATGTTTATGTGATTTGAGAGTTAGTATTGATCTGATGCCATTGTCTATTTCCGGGAAGCTGAACTTAAATGAAATAAAGCCAACACCAATGATAATTCATTTAGCTAATCAGTCCATAAAGAAGCCTTTTGTAGTTGTCAAAGATGTTTTGGTAAAAGTAGATAAGTTTGTGATTCCTGTTGACTTTGTCATTCTTGATGTTGTTGAGGAAAGAAATTGTCCATTGATTTTAGGACGCCCATTTACGAATACTAGTCAGGCATTAATTGATATGAATAATGGTGTTCTAATTTTGCATATTAGTGATGAACATGTTGAGTTCAACATGAATAGGATTTTGAAAAGTAGGAAGGAGCCAAATTGTTGTATGAGAAAGGATATGTTGGATGAGTGTTTAAAGTAGATAACTAGTAGAATGATAAAAACAAAAAGTGAGAGGGAATTAGAATTGAATGAAGATAATGAAGTGGAAAGAGAGATAAGGATGAAGAGGAAGAAGAGAAAAATGAAAAGGAACCTTTGGTGAGGACTAAGCCAGCCATACCACCTTCCAACGAGAGAGAAGCCACCCTAGAGTTAAAACCTTCACCTTCACACCTAAGGTATACATTTTGGGGTGAATATCAAACATTACATGTTATTATTTAAAACCAGTTGAATGATGAATAGGAGAGCAAGGTAGTAGAAGTTATAAGAAGGAGGATGAAAGCGATGGGGTGGAAGATATCAAACATCCCAAGGATAAGTTTGAGTGATGTGATGTTGGACCCCGTTCCCGGAGCACAACTATCCGGAACATCATAAGATGTGAATGTATTATCCTATAGAGTTATCCAGTCAAGCAGCAAAATCACAAATTTACTTCTTCAGAAAAATTGTAGCTCTATGACTCTAGTTTATTTTGAAATAAGAATCATCTCATTCGGAGTTCTACCGATCAAGATATGATTAAAAGACAAAGTGTGTTCATAACCCAGTCAATCTATGCTCTTCTCAACAATTCCCTCACTTTCTTTCCATAAATATTTTTCAAGTCAACACCAAAGACTACCTATTCTTTCATAAATAGATATAAGAATTTTTTTGGAATCCATTGGTTTAAGAATCACTTCATTTGGAGGTCGGATGATGAAGTTATGACCAAAAGAATCAAACATGTTTTTGATCTTGATCATATTGTACCAATCTTGGGACAATTGACATAACTTTCACTAGAGATATCGGATTAAGGTTGTCTTAGGATGGCATCTAAGACTTTTAGATCTATAACTTTCATAAATACTCTAAAAATATATTTTGCCATTTGGAGGGTCAAAACACAGGCTATGTGGAAATACACAGGCAGACCGTGTATTCCTCGAGTTTGATGGCCTATTTGTTCCTGAAAGACACGGTCAGTGTTAATTTACACGACCTGACTGTGTATCTTTTAAATTTTTACTAAAAAATCTCTCCCAAAGACATCTCTAATGGATCCTACATCCATTCTAATACTCATTTCTCTCATATTCTTTCCAAATTCAACTCTTTTGGTTCAATATCACTTCGTTTATTATAGTTGTTTTGTATATACATCCTATACAGTATCACCAACTTATATTGATATACTGTACATCGTTGGAAAGCTAGAAAGATAAGCTACAACTTTCATGAAGAAAACTTTGGCTAATTCTACCTAAATTGATACAGTTTTTCCTTTAAAGTTAGAACACAATTTCTACACCTATGAAAGCTTGAAAAATGCAATATCTCTTCATATCAATTCAACTACTAAGTACATTTCATTAAACGCATAAATCTCACCTCAAATGGTTCATCCCATACAACCATTCCAATCTCTAACATGTAATTCTAAAATAAACAACAATTTGCAATCTCAACGAAGAAGAATATGCATATACACATTCCACTTCCACAACCATCATACTCAACCTTTAAAGTAACATAGTCATACACAAAAGGAAATCCTCAAGTTTTCAATCTCATGACTAACCAAAGTAAATATTTGAATAAGCTTTACTTAAATATCAACATACAGATCACTAACTTAAAACAAATGCAATGAATGCTCGTGTTTGATATGCCTATAAAGTTATCCAAAATGTTCACTAACTTAGTACAAAAGTCTCTAACTCTCTTGGAGTTTCCGATGCCTTGCAACGATTTCTAACCATCTCGTTTTGCACCTAAGGAGTAGAAAAAGGATGGGTTGAGCTACATAGCTCAATGGCTAATACATTTATATCCATTGGCAATCGATCACAATTCAAGCATATGTGCAGGTATATCTAGCAATTCAAGCTTTCTCAATCTATTCTAGCAATTCAAGCATTAGTCAATTTAGCTTAAAACTCATAACACATAATATAGACATTAGCCATTAAACATAACACTCCAATGCATCATACTTGACAATTCAAAGATGCAATGCACAAACAAATGGCTCGAGGGGTCCTATGGGTACAAAATGGAGAAATCGAAGTTTACACTATAAACAAAATGAGCCCATTTTCAGAGCTCATATACCACAAGCGGGCAGCCGGGAGAAGGATTTTGTCAACGTGCACGTGACGAACAAAATGGTTCCACTCTCGCCCAAGTAAAAGCATATAATCATGCTCAATTCATTTTATCATATGTTCATACTTTCATACTTTTTCTTTTTTTTTCGTTTATACAGAATGTTATAACCTTTTTCAAGGTATAACATAATAACAAATCATCATGCATTATCAAATCTTCACATCAATTTAAAAATCAAGAATTTTACATATGCACATACATAGGTAAGAATTTGCCCAATCACACAATAACTATAAATACATTACCCACCTATTTTGCTTGAAAATCCAAGCTTAAGATTGCCTTTCCTCTTACCCTTGAGTAAGGTTTTCTTCATTCCATAAAACAACAAAATTTTCATTTAATCCAAATTCAAATGAAGATTCATAAAACTTCAAAAATAAAAAATGATAAAATTGAACTTAAACCTAATTTACCCATAGTCCATTTAGGTTGGAAAAACCAAAACCCTAACTTAGAGATCTAAAAGTCAAGATGGTTTTATCTTTTTATTCTTTCTTCCTTCATTTCCAACATAAATGCTAGTCTCTATTTAATCCCTTTTTGAACTTGGCAAGAAGAAATATGAAGACTTACCTCTAACAAGTTGATATCCTTTTCTTTTCCTTCTTCTTTCTTCTTCCTTCCAAGCTTCCCACAATTTCCCTTCTTCTCTTTTCTTCTTTACGTTTTCTTCCTTTCTCTTTGGCTTCTCACGATACTTCTCTCTTCTTCTTCAAATTCAAGACCATTTATTTGGTCTTTTTCCCTATTTTACCCTTCATTTACTTTGTCCTTCCCACTTTACCCCTTATGTCTATTAAAACTAACATCCTATACTTCTAACCCCTTAACTAACTCCTTCAAAAAAGCCAAACCTTTTCTGATAAGGTAATTGAAGGAATTTGATAACACTTCTTCTAGAAAAATGTTCTTCATTATCTTAAGTTTCTAATGACACCAAAATTATTCACTTTGGTTGAGAAATCTGAAAGTTATACCTTAAACATTTTTGGACTATTCTTATTCTGAAACAATATTCTATGCTCAGTTTCAATACAAAACTTGACATTCTTAGAGACTGAATTGATACTAGATGTCTTCAGAAAATATGTAGATCCATGTATCTAGTTTATTGAAAATTAAGAATCATCTCATTTGGATGATGAGAGAAAAAGTTATGGGTAAAACATCAAAATATACTCAGTGAACATGTTTCAATGACATTTTCCAGCTTTTAACTTCTAACATTTCACATATAACCCATCTTATACCTAAACCATCTTTTCTACTTCATTTCAACTTCAACAATTCTCCTTTTTCTTTACACATGACTAATTACTAACAATTTCTCATTTAATAGTTCTAACTTCTAAGAAAAGTTTGAGGTCCAACAATTCTCCCCCTATTAAGGAATTTCATCCTCGAAATTCTTACTTGAGTGATCAAACAAATGGAGGTAATGTTGTCTTATGTTTTTCTTAGTCTCCCAAGTAACTTCTTCACTAAAATAATTTCTTCCAAATGACCACAATAACTAGAATCACTCGGTCTTTCAATCACTTATTTGGTCATTCACTTTCTTAACTAATTCCTCAATATATATATATATATCTCAAATTACAATTTTTCACTTCTTACGTTGATAACTCCAATATCAAATCATATCGATATTTCTTAGCATACTAACATATAACACGTTATGAATCTAATACATCTTTGTTAGTAATACTATCTCATAAGCCAATGGTCTAGTTCTTAATAAATTTATATGGACCAATACAATTCAAGCTTAGTTGCTTCTTTATCCTAACCTGAGCACATCTTGCACTTAATCTAAACACACCTTGGGAATATGATACTCGTAGAAACATTTCATCCTTTTCTTTATAGTTCACATCTCTATAGTGTCACTATGTTTAACTTTTATGTCTATCTCACTGTATTCCATACCTTTGGTGTTAATCCACCTAATTTAATGAAATTCTTCTTCTAAAGAATATTTCATGCTACTATCATCTATACTATTCATGTAATCCTTATCAATCAATTGCTATCATCATCAATGTTGTTTTAGCCATTCTTAACACCTCAATACGATCAATTTCAATTGTTCATCAAATTTCAACAATTTCAATTTTTGTCACACTTTACATGATCAAAATATCCTTTATAATAAAACTCAATGAAATAGGAGGTATATTTGTTTACTCTTATGATAAAAATATCCTTTATAATAAAACTCAATGAAATAAGAGGTATATTTGTTTACTCATATATTTTGGCATGTACTATCAAGATCATTACATCTTATATATATATAAAAGTAATTCGGCAGGTCACCAATTTATATCTCATGCTAACGATACGTTAATCACAATTGATTCTGAACAACCTCTGAATATTCTATGACTATTCAAAAATTACTCCTCTATAGTAGTTACCTTTTCAACATAATCACATATACGATACTTCCATCGCGTCACTCTGATTCATCTCATAATCTTAACTATAGGGATCATAGATTACCTCCTATATCATATCTAAATATAAATCTCATATGTACTCAATCACATTATTCACTAATATAACCACATTATCAGATATGTACTCATAGTAATTGGTCGACATAACCTTGAGAACTTCTACATATATCACTATCATTTGTTTCATTTTCCATATGTACATTCTTAATCAATTTATAATTATAGATGCATATCCATCTTGAAATTCTAATCTCAAATTCACTAGCACAATCTTATACCAGATTATAAATTCCAAGTTCATCTTTTCAATTCCAGTTTGCTTGTACACCTTAAATCTTATCATTTCCACCCCTATCTCTATTTCCCTTTTTTTTAGTCAATTCATGAAAATATTTTCACATCCATATCAATTCAAGTACATATCTATAACAAAATGTTGTTACTATATTCGCCGACATAACCACAAATACTGAATCTATGTTTAACATATCGGACTAAGTAATATATCTTATTTCTAAATATCCACAACTTTCCTTATCTTACACTCTAACAAAACACCATTCTTCTCATTTTTTCTAATAGTCCAAACTCTTAATGAAACTTCATACATTTTACTCATGCGGTTGCAATTTCTAGGATTCTATACTCATTAGTACCCTTCTCTAATGGTAAGGAATCAGGTGTAATAGATCCTTGCAAACAAGTAGTCACATAGCATAACAATTCATACCACCATGTATTCTAAGCCTAGGAACCCAAAAATTCTAAACTCTAATACCATAATATGTTAGACCCCGTTCCCGAATCCCAACTATCTGAAACATCATAAGACGTGAGCATATTATCCTATAGGGTTATTTCCATAGAATCCAGACACGCATCTCATAAGGGGGAAAGCCCATACCACTTAGACAACTGAATCACAAATTTACTTCTTCAGAACAATTGTATCTCTATGACTCTAGTTTATTTTGAAACAAGAATCATCTCATTCGGAGTTCTACTGAACAAGATATGATTAACAGCCAAAGTGTGTTCATAACCTAGTCAATCTATGCTCTTCACATTGATTCCCTCACTTTCTTTCCATTAATAATTTCCAAATTAACACCAAAGTCTACCAATTATTTCATGAAGAGATAGAAGAATGTGTTAGGAATCTATTGGTTCAAGAATTGCTTCATTTGAAGGTCGGATGATGAAGTTATGGACAAAAAAATCAAACATTTTTATGTTCTCTATCATATTGTATCTATCTTGGGACAATTAGCATAACTTCCACTATAGATATCAGATTAAGGTCTTCTTATAACCTTTTCGAAGATGACTTTTAGATCTACAACTTTTATGAAGACTTTAAAAAGAGATTTTGCAATTTTAAGGGTTAAAACATGGGCCGTATGGAACTACATGGGAAAATTGTGTATTCCTCAGGTCTGATGGCCTATTCGTTTCTGAAAGACGCGGTCAATGTTAATTTACACGGTCTGACTGTGTATCTTTCAGATTTTTACTGAAAAATCTCTCCCCAAGACATCCCCAATGGATCCTACATCCATTCTAACACTGCTGGATCCTGTTTCCAGAGCCCAACTTCGGAGTCCTAAAACATGAGTTTATTACCCTATAGGGTTATTTCAAAGAACCCTCATTAGCCAACTATCCGAAGTCACGATGAAGGTCCAAAATCTTCCCCAGCTCCTCTCGATAAAAATATGCCCTGGAAAGAAGCATGACATCACCTGGTGAAATTCCAGGATTTAGCGAGAATTGCTCTCGGGATAGGTTTTCCGTGGCGATCCCTATGGTTTTGCTGAGGCAAAACCCCTGGAATCATAACCCATACCCCATTTCGTAACAATTCAACTACCAACATTAATTTCATAAAACTCTATAATCCCTACTCATTTGATTCCTTACTTACCACTAAATCTCATCCTTCATAAATTCTATTTTTCTTTTCCATAACACATCTCACTTATATGTAACAAGAATTTGTATTCAAAATTTATCATCTCAAATCGATAACTTCCTCAATTATACTTAATTTCAACTCAACCTCATTCATGTAGAAACTAACAATTCATTAACCTAAAAAAAGTAAGATTTTTAT
Organism: Erythroxylum reticulatum; assembly: GCA_025504915.1. Taxonomy (NCBI): domain Eukaryota; kingdom Viridiplantae; phylum Streptophyta; class Magnoliopsida; order Malpighiales; family Erythroxylaceae; genus Erythroxylum; species Erythroxylum reticulatum. Next base: position 20,600 of record JANSVA010021184.1, on the reverse strand, counting down.
GAGCTTTAATGGCATTTTAAGTCCCAATACATCAATGTCTTAAATATAAAAGTTACATGAACTAATAATCTTTAAAATATGACTAAAGCCCTGTTTTTACATATTCTAGCTTAAAATACAAAACATGTAGAATTTAGACTGATGCCTTGATTTTTGATCACTCGATCTCATTATCTTCACCTGAGGATGGGACGAAAAGGGGGTGAGTTTAAAGCTCGTGGGTAACAAGTTTATAACGGAGAAATAACCAAATCCTTAAAAATATTCATTTGTTATAAAAAAACTTCATATTGTATTTATAAAGAACATATTTGTCAAATTCTTATCATGTAATCCAATTTACAAACAACACAATTTATGCATTCATCAACTTGTTCAAAAAATCATAAATATATAAACACATCAGAATGGTCTGGGTGGATCCAAAACATAACCTACTACACATTTCTACATAATGGTCATGTGTAGCCGTGAACAAAACATACTATTACAATCCCACATAAGGGTCTTGTGTAGTCGCGAACTTATGAGAGTTCGAGAAGGAGTTCCATACCACTAGCGGGCAGGCGGCAGAAGCCTTTTGTCAAAGAACACTTGACGTAACTTAGGTACCGCCATAAACTCACATATCATGTATTTCATGACTTGAAAACAGGTTGCCAAAATGGCACATTTCGAAAACATAATTTTTTCTTAACATTTTGCCACAAAGGCATATTTCGCAAACAAAATCTTTCAGGAACATGAAGCATTTCGCATGCATTTCGATTAACCAAATTCATATAAAAAATATATAACAATTTCTCAAGTCATTCAAAAGCAAAAATGAAACATTTATGAGGCAAATTGAAATCATTTTATTTTCTTGCTTTAAAAGAAAACATTCATGGCTCAGTACTCAATTATAAACATGAAACCCACCTTAAAAATCTTGGCTTAAACCTTGATCCAAGATGCCTCTTCTCTTGATCCTCTTGCTTTCCTTAATTCCCTTTATCAACGAAAAAAATTCCCATTCAATAGGAATACAATTTGAGGACCCATATATAGCATATTCACTAAGATAAATTCTAAATACTCAAACTCTTCTAAAAGTCCCAACCTTTGGGTCAATTTTCCATGATCATTCTCATCAGATAAATGAAGAAATTTGATAAAAATTCCTTTTATAAAACTGTTCTTCATTACCTTAAGTTTCTAATGACATCAAAATCATAGAATTTGGTTTAGAAATATGAAAGTTATAACCGAAATATTTTTGTACTATTCTTTTTGCTGAAACAGTATTCCATATTCAACATCCATCCACAAATTGAAATTCTTAAAGACTACATTAGAACTTGATTTCATCATACAGTTTGTATGCCTATGTCTCTAGTTTACTCCAAATAAAAAATCACTCAATTTGGATAACTACAGAACAAGTTATCATCAAAATAGAAAAGTATGTTTGTGTAGGAAAGTTGACTTCGCCGCGACGAATTTGTCTAAAAGCCTGCAAAATTTCCAGCCCTCATCCTATTTTCCAGATTTTTCACATCCCACATCTACATGTAACACATATTATACAAAAATAATCCTTTATACTTCATTTACACTTTATTCTCTACTTCTTTCAACTCAATATCATTCACAAATACAAAAATAAGACATTTGCATCATTTATTCATCATTCACGTTCATCAAACACAAAACAACGTTTTGTGTCATTTAACCTCTAACAATCATCATAATTGCTTCACTCAACAAATCAAGAAGGGTTAATTCTTATACTTACTTGTTTAGCTCCAAGATCTTCAAACTCTTGAAGGTTTCACTTAACCCTAGCTTAGCTTTCTCTTCTTTTCTCTCTTGCTCTTCTTCTCTTCAAATTCTCTCTCTTCTCCTCTCTCACTCACATTTTTCTCTTCTTTAAATGCAAGATAAACATTTTTTCTTCCCTTAATACCCTTAATGAGTGTGCAATGTCCATTTTACCCTTCCTTATATGCCTTATGTTCTCTATCCTTAAGTGATCTTCTAAAAATACCCTTGAACATTCTTACTTCCTTAACACTTTAATTCAATTTGCTTATGTCATATAATCTTACTAACATTAACATAATAATTAACTCCACAAAATACTCCCATAAAGACCTCATAATTCATTCAAATCATGCTTGACTAGAAAATAAAAATCCGGGGGCCAACATTTCTCCTCTCTTAAAAGAATTTCATCCTCGAAATTCTTCTTTGGTTGATCACGAGGCAGAGGTATGCTTCCTCTTATGCTGTTCTGTTTCCCATTTAACTTCATCACTCAAACATTTCTTAATTCTTTCAAATGACCATAGTTAGTAGACTCACTTGGTCTTTCAATCCTTTATTTGATCATTCATTTTCTTAACTAGTTCCTCATTATGTTTCAGATTACTCATAATTTTTCTACTTCCTGTGTCGATAACACCAATATCATATCATATCAATATTTCTTAACATACTCACATATATCACATTACCAATCTAAGACATCTTTTATCAGTAGCACTAACTTATAATAATTTTTTTACAGATCAATTCCTATCGAGCTTAGCTAATCCTTTTTCCTAACTTGAGAGCACCTTGTACTTAAAGTAAGCGCACCTTGTACTTAAGGTAAGCGCACCTTGACAAGGTGATATTCTCAGAGAAAATTCATCTTTCACTTAATAATTTACATCACTGTAGTGTTCATACACTTAACTCTTATGCTCATCTCACTTTACTCCATACCTTCGATATTGATCCACCCACCTCTTTATCTTCTTTTTTTTTGAATCACTTAATTTCTATTGCATATTCATTTTACTCATCAATAATATCTTTTGAATCAATCCTGACCTTTAACCATTTTAGACCTTATTCATTTTAAAAGTAAGGGAAGACGACTCCTTTTGTCGTATAATGCCCTATACAATATTCTAATGACATCACTGCGATAATGATTGTTATACTTAAAGTCAATCAAAGTTGTACATTTATCTTATATTCCTACGAACTCTAAAAATATAATTTTTAAGCATATATACAACAGTCATGACTATTGGCAACCCATTCTTCTACCTCCTTAGCCATCAAACGCTATCTTGGCGTATTCCTACTAGGATGTATATCTTAGGTTGTTATTTACTCTTCTCTAACAATCTCTTTGCTTAATCATCTTTATTGGTATATATACTTCTTATTTCAATCACAAAGTATCATTCTTCCTATTCAAACTTAAAATTTGTATTCGTTTCCAATTTCTTTGTAAGATTTATAATTTCTAAATCATCAATTTGGGCTTTATTCATGTGAAACTGATCTTAATTTTAAGTGCAGCTAATAATGCTTCATTTTTTTCCCAAATTCAACTCCATTTTGCACTCTTTATTACACTAGATTTGATAACCTCAATATCTAAATTTGTGATACACTGCTATTGAATTTTCTATTCAATGCATCTTATTACAACACTAGTTTTACCAATATAGTACTCATTTATACAATCATAATCCTTCAAATAACTCTATCTATCGTCTTAGTCTTGTATTCAATTTTTTCAACTCAATATTTACCTCAAAATTAAATGATCTGTATATTTCAAAATGTTTTTGTACTTATAATGTCTCCAAACTTTCAAAACAATCACTATTATAGTAAGTTCCAATTCATACATCAAATAATCATCTCATTTTGATAAAAGATTTCTCTTCGACAATTTACTAATTTATATCTAACACCAATGATACTTTGATCTTCATTGATCCTGGAAAATATTTCCCTCTTTACTCTTTCCTCATTTCTGCCTCATTTTCCTGTTGTCATTTTTTATCCATCTTCCATATGTATATCCTCAATCAATTCAGAATTATTGCCACATAAATGTTATGAAATTCTGATCTCAATTCCACTAATATCTTCTTACGACGGCTCATAACTCTTGTCACATTAATTGAACAACCACTTCAGTTCCAATTTCCTCTTCTCAAGATCATAACAAGATTATTTTTTCATTGCATTCTGCTCGTACACTCTAATCTCATCATTTATACTTATATCCTTGTTTTCATCAAATAGTCCAGGACAGTGAATCTATATCACATACGGGGACATATCACCACAGTGCAATATTGATGTCATATTCAATAATGCATCCCTCAATCAAAATACATTGAAACATTATCTGTCATATTTACCCATATACTATTTCTCAATTCTATTTATCCACAACTTTGATTTTCTCATATTATGAAAGAGTATCATTCTTCTCACTAATTCTATCAGCTCAAACTCTTAACAATTGCTCATACGTGTGAATTATACACATGTGACTCAAACTAGGGATTAGTTGCCACTGTATGCTATGACTTGACATGTAACTTGACACCTATTTCAAAAAATGCCCATGTAAGATGTTAATTCTAGCACTCTGATACCAATATCATATTGGACCCCATTTTCGAAGCCTAACTATCTGGAATCATAAAACGTGAGCTTATTACCTTATAGGTTTATTTCAAAGAACCCTCATTAGCCAACTATCTAAAGTCATATAACATGGGCGTAACCCAATGAAATCTCCTTAACCATCATCGGTTCATTTTCATGCTCTAATATCATGAATGTTGTACCCTTGAGTCCTGGCGGGTGGGTTCACTTTAACACACTTTATGTTTCACCGCAAAGAATGGGCAAGAACTCCTGTAGATACCCTTCGAGAAGAGTTTGCCATGGCGAACGTCCAAAATTTTCCTTAGCTCCTCTTAGGAAAAATACACCACGGCGAGAAGCTTGTCGTCACCGTGGCAAAGTTCTAGGATTAAGCGAGAATTGCTCTCCGGATAGGTTCGCCACGGCGAATCACAACCCATACCCCATTTCGTAACAATTCAACTACCAACATTAATTTGATAAAACTCTATAATCTCTACTCATTTGATTCCTTACTTACCACTAAATCTCATCCTTCACAAATTCTATTTTTCTTTTCCATAACACATCTTACTTATATGTAACAACAATTTGTATTAAAAAATTTATCATCTCAAATCGATAACTTCCTCATCCATGCAGAAAGTCATATTTCATTAACCTAAAAAAAGAAAAGAGTTTTACGAGTTTTAATAGCATTTAAAGCCCCAATACATCAATTTTTCAAGATATAAAAGTTACAAGAACTAATAATCCTTAAAAAAACGACTAAAGCCTTGTTTTTACAGATTCTAGCTTAAAATACAAAACATGCAGAATTCGGAGTGATGCCTTGACTCTTGATCACTCGATCTCATTCTCTTCACCTTAAGATAGGACAGAAGGGGCCGTGAGCTTAAAGCTCGTGGGTAACAAGTTTATAATGGAGAAATAACCAAAACCTTGAAAATATTCATTTGTCTTAAAAACTTCATATTGAATTTATAAAGCACATATTTGTTAAATTCTTGTCATGTAATCCAATTTACAAATAACACAATTTATGCATTCATCAACTTGTTCATAAAATCATCAACATATAAGCACATCAGAATGGTCTGGGTGGATCCAAAATAGAATGTACTATACTTTTTTGTATAATGGTCCTGTGCATCCGTGAACATAATGTACTATCGCAATCCCACATAATGGTCTTACGTAGCCATAAACTTATAGGTGTCCATAAAGGAGGTCCATGCCACCAGAGGGTAGGTGGGAGAAGCCTTTTGTCAAAGTGCACTTGACTTAACTTAGGAGACCACCACACACATAACATGTATTTCATGACTTGAAAATAGATTACCTAAATGGCACATTTCGAAAGCATGTTTTTTTCTTAACATTTTCCCACAAAGGCATATTTTAGAAACACAATTTTTCATGAACATGAAATATTTCACATCCATTTCCATCAACCAAATTCATATACCAAATATATAACAATTTCTCATGTCATTTAAAAGCAATAATGCAACAATTATGAAGCAAATTGAAATCATTTTATTTTCTTGCTTTAAAAGAAAACATTCATGGCTCAGTACTCAATTATAAACATGAAACCCTCCTTAAAAATCCTTGCTTATACTTTGCTCAAAGATGCCTCTCCTTTTGATCCTCTTGCCTTCCTTGGTTCCCTTTATCAATGACAAAATTTCCATTCCATAGGAATACAATTTAAGTACCCATATATAACATATTCACTAAGATAAATTTTAAATACTCAAGCTCTTCTAAATGTCCTAACCTTCAGGTCAATTTTCCATGATTATTCTGATCAGGTAAATGACGAAATTTGATAACACTTCCTATTTATAAAACTGTTCCTCATTGTCTTAAGCTTCTAATGATACCAAAATCATTCAATTTGGTTTAGAAATCTGAAACCCAAATATTTTTGTACTGTTCTTTTTGCTAAACTAGTATTCTTTGTTCAAATTCCATCCAAAAATTGAAATTCTTAAAGACTGAATTAGAACTTGATTTCATCAAACAATTTGTATCCCGATGTCTCTAGTTTAGTAAAAATAAAAAATCACTCCATTCAGATAACTACAGAACAAGTTATCATCAAAATACCAAAATATATTTGTGCAGGAAAGTTGACTTCGCTGCGGTGAAGTCAGGAGTTCGCCGCAACGAACTTGTCCAGAAGCCTACGAAATTTCCAACCCTCAACCCATTTTTCAGATTTTTCACATCCCACATCTAAACTTAACACATCTTATACAAAAATCATCCTTTATCATTCATTTAAACTTCATTCTCTACTTCATTTCAACTCAATATCATTCACAAATACAAAAATAAGACATTTACATCATCTATTTAACATTCACGTTCATCAAACACAAAACACCATTTTATGTCATTTAACCTCTAAAAATCATCATAATTGCTTCATTCAACAAATCAAGAAGGTTTAATGCTTATACTTACTAGTTTAGCTCCAAGATCTTCAAACTTTTCCAGGTTTCATTTAACCCTAGCTTAGCTTTCTCTTCTTTTCTCTCTCTCTTCTTCTCTTTATGTTCTCTCTCTTCTCCTTTCTCACTCACGTTTTTCTCTTCATCAAATGCAAGAAAAACATTTCTTCTTCCCTTAATACCCTTAATGAGTATGCAATGTCTATTTTACCCTTCCTTACATGCCTTATGTTCTTTATCTTTAGGTGATCTTCCAAAAATACCCTTGAACATTCTTACTTCCTAACACTTTAATTCAATTTGCCTATGTATATAATCTTATTAACATTAAAATAATAATTAAATCCATAAAATAATCCCATAAAGACCTCTTAATTCATTCAAATCATGCTTAACTAGAGAAAAAAATCCGAGGGCCAACAAACACCCCTTTCACTCATATTCTTTCCAAATTCAACTCTTCTAATGCGATATCATTTCGTTTATTATAGTCTTTCTGTATATACATCCTATGCAGCATCACCAACGTATAATGATTGTATCTCTTAACTCTAATATCAAAAAATTTAATATGTTATATCATTGAAAAGCTAGAAAGATAAGCTACAACTTTCATGCAAACTACTTTGGCTAATTCTGCTTAAATCGATATAGTTTTTCCTTTAAAGTTAGAATATAATTTTTACACCTATGAAAGCTTGAAAAATGCAATATCTCTTCATATCAATTCAACTACTAAGTACATTTCATTAAACCCTCGAATCTCACATCAAATGATTCATCCCATACAACCTTTCCAATCTCTAACATGTTATTCTAAAACAAACTACAATTTGCAATCTCAACGAAGAAGAATATACATATACACATTCCACTTCCACAACCATCATACTTAACCTTTAAAATAACATAGTCATACACAAAAGGGAATCCTCAAATTCTCATTCTCAGTATTAAGCAAATTAAATATTTGAACAAGTTTTACTTACATATCAGCATACGCATCACTAACTTAAAACATATGCAACGAATGCTCATGTTTGATATGCCTAAAAAGCTATCCAAAATATTCACTTACTTAGTATAAAAGTCTTTAACTCTCTTGGAGTTTCCGATGCTTTGCAAGGATTGCTAACCGTCTCGTTCTAAACTTAAGGAGTGGAAAAAGGATGGATTGAGCTACATGGCTCAATAGCTAATACATTTATAGCCATCGAGAATTGACCACAATTCAAGCATATGTGCAACTATATCTAGCAATTCAAGCTTTATCAATCTATTCTAGCAATTCAAGCATTAGTCAATTTAGCTCAAAACTCATAAAACATGACATAGACTTTAGCCATTAAATATAACATTCAAATGCATCATAGTTGACAATTCAAAGATGGAATGCACAAACAAATGGCTTGAGGGGTCCCATGGGTACGAAATGGAAAAATCAAAGTTTACACCATGAACAAAATGAGTCCATTTTCGGAGCTCATATGCCACAAGCGGGCAGTCAGGAGAAGGCTCTTGTCAACGTGCATGTGGCGAATGAAATGGTTCCACTCTCGCCTAAATAAAAGCACATAATCATGCTCAATTCATTTTATCATATGCTCATACTTTCATACTTTTTCTTCTTTTCGTTTATACAAAATGTTATAACCTTTTTCAAGTTATAACATAATCACAAATCATCATGCATTATCAAATCTTCACAACCTTTCATTTAATCCAAATTCAAATGAAGATTCATAAAACTTCAAAAATAAAAAATGATAAAATTGAACTTAAACCTAACCTACCTATAGTCCATATAGGTTAGAAAAACCATAACCCTAGCTTGGAGATCCAAAAATCAAGATGGTTTTATCTTTTTCTTCTTTCTCCCTTCATTCCTAACACAAAACCTAGTCTATATTTAATCCCTTTTTGAACCTAGCAAGAAGAAAGATGAAGACTTACCTCTAACAAGTTGATTTCCTCTTCTTTTTCTTCTTCTTTCTTCTTCCTTCCAATCTTCCCACAATTTTCCTTCTTCTCTTCTCTTCTCTTCTCTTCTTTACGTTTCTTCCTCTCTGTTTGGATTATCATGATAATTTTCTCTTCTTCTTCTAATTCAAGACCATTTATTTGGTCTTTTTCTCCATTTTACCCTTCTTTTACTTTGTCCTTCCCATTTTACCCCTTATGTCTATTAAAACTAACGTCTTATACTTCTAACTCCTTAACTAACTCCTTCCAAAAGTATAGACCTTTTCTGATTAGGTAATTGAAGGAATTTGATAACACTTACTTCTAGAAAAATGTTCCTCATTGTCTTAAGTTTCTAATGACACTCAAAATTATTCATTTTGGTTGAGAATCTGAAAGTTAGACCCCAAACACTTGTGGACTATTCTTATGCTGAAACAATATTCTATGCTCAATTTTCATCCAAAACTTGTCATTCTTAGAGACTAAAGTAAAACTCGATTTCTTCAGATAATTTGTAGATCCATGTCTCTAGTTTATGCCAAATTAAGAATCATCTCATTTGTATAACTAGAGAAAAAGTTATGGCAAAACACTGAAGTATACTCAGTGAACATGTTTCAACGACATTTTCCATCTTTTAACTTCCAGCATTTCACATATAACCCATCTTGTACCTAAACCATCTTTTCTACTTCATTTCAAATTCAAGAATTCTCCTTTTTTTACAAATGAATAATCACCAACAATTTTTCATTTAATAGTTCTAAATTTTAAGAAACGTTTGGGGTCCAACATGTGATGCATAGAATAAATCTCGAGGATGGATGTAAACTAGTGAGGGATAGGAAAAGGCATTTGAATTTGAATATGAAAGAAGTTGTAAAACAGGAAGTGATTAAGTTATTGGATGCAGGAATTATACACCCAATCTCAGATAGTGAATGGGTAAGTCCAATTAAATGTATACCAAAGAAGCCGGAACAACAGTGGTAGAAAATGAAAAGGGTGTGTTGATTTCCACATGGATAGTCAATGGTTGGAGAGTTTTTATTGATTACATGAAGCTTAAATCAGTGACGAAGAAGGACCGCTTTCCACTACCTTTTATAGACCAGATGATTGAGAGAGTTACAGGACATGCATTCTACTGTTTCTTGGATGGGTATTTCGGATACAATCAGATATTCATTTATTCAGAGGATCAAGCCAAGACAACTTTCACATGTCTATATGGTACTTTTGCATATAGACAGATTCCATTCAGACTTTGCAATGCACTAGCTACATTTTAGAGATGTATGATGGCCATTTTTACTGACATTGTTGAGGATTTTTTAGAGGTATTTATGGATGACTTTTCAGTGTGTGGAGATTCCTTTGAGCAGTGTCTGAAAAATTTAGATTAGGTTTTTTAATGATGTAAAGAGGCCCATTTAGTATTAAATTAGGAAAAATGCCACTTCATGGTTCAGGAGGGAATAGTTTTGGGGACACAAGATATCTTGTAGAGGCATTGAAGTGGATAAAGCAAAAACTAAAGTCATCTATAAACTTCCTCCGCTAAGTGGTGTTCGAGGGGTTCGAGTATTTTTAGGGCATATCGGGTTCTATCGCTGATTTATAAAGGGTTTTTCTTTAATTGCTAAACCCCTTACTCATTTTTTAGTTAAAGATGTTCCTTTCATTTTTGATAATGATTGTTTAATTTCTTTGATAAGTTGAAGAAGGCGTTGACGTCGGTACCAATGTTAAAACCACCAGATTGGAGCTTGCCATTCGAGTTGATGTACGATGCTAGCAATTACAGAATTGGGTGTGTTTTAAGGCAGCATAAGGACAAGAAGTTGCATTCTATTCACTACGTCAGTAGGACTTCGATGGATTCTCATATTAATTATACCACGACAGAAAAAGAACTTTTAACTATAGTCTTTGCTTGCGATAAATTTCATTTTTACTTATTTGGTTCAAAAGTGATTGTGTATACATATCATGCATCCTTAAAGAACCTTTTTCAAAAAAAGATGCTAAGCCTCTGTTGATTAGGTGGAGCCTACTTCTACAAGAATTCGATATCGTGATCAAGGATAAAAAGGGAGGAGAAAATTTCATTGCTGATCACCTGTCAAGATCAAAAGAAGGGAAATCAAGCTTATAAGAAGAAATCAATAAACAATTCCCTGATGAGATGCTACTCTTGGCACAAGAATCAAACCATCCCTAGTGTGATGAAATTGCAAATTATATTACAGGTGGTTTCCTTCTTCCTAATTTAACTTACTAGTAGCATAAAAAGTTCAAATATGATTGTAAGCAGTAAATATGGGAAGATTCACTTCTTTACAGAAATTGTACGGATATACTGATTTGAATATGTGTTCCTGATAATGAAGTTAATGCTATTTTAACTCACTGTCATAATTTTTCTTATGTAGGACATTATGGATTCAATAGGAACATATCGAAAAGGGACGAGCTGCCAATGTCTTCGATGCTGGAGGTTAAAATCTTTGATGGTGGGGTATGGATTTCATAGGACCGTTTTCGTCCTCTTATGTAAACAAATATATTTTGGTAAGTGTTGATTATGTATCGAAGTGAGTTGAGGTGATGGCGAAACCAACAAATGATTGTAGAGTGGTGTAGAGGTTTCTAAAAAAGATTATCAACAGAATTAGTATATCGTTGGTGATTATCAGTGACGGAGGTACCCACTTTTGTAGCAATCTAGTTGAAGCATTATTGAAAAGATATGGAGTACAACACAGGATAGCTACACCCTACCACCCCCAGACTAGCGGTCAAGTAGAGATTCTGAATAGAGAAATAAAGAAAATCTTACAAAAGACTATCAACAGTTCTAGGAAGGATTGGGTAATCAAATTAGATGATGTAGTATGGGCTTACAAGACAACTTTCAAGACCAATATTCAGACAATGCCTTATAGGCTGATTTATGAGAAAGCTTGGCATTTACTTGTGGAACTTAAGTATAAGGCTTATTGGGCTATCAAGGCCATAAATTGGGATCAGAAGGTAGCTGGAGAAAAGAGGAAATTGCAGTTAAATGAGTTGGATGAATTAAGGCTGCAAGCTTATATAATTCTAGGTTTTATAAGGAAAAGGTAAAGAGGTGGCATGAAGCATACATAAGGAAAAAGGAGTTCCATGTAGGAGATATGGTTTTACTCTTCAACTCTAGACTTCGGTTGTTTCCTAGAAAGTTAAAATCTAGATAGAGCAGACCTTTCATAGTAATTAATCAATTCCCATCTAGAGTTGTGGAGTGCAAAATGAGCATAGAGAAACTTTCAGGGTGAATGGCCACCGTTGCAAGCCCTACTATAGAGGACAAGTGCCCATCAAGCGAGAAAGAATATTTCTCGGACCCAGCCCACGATCAGGGAGTGATCAACGTCTTGCTAGTGACTTTAGATTTTGTTTTCTTTGATACAAAAAAAGAAGAAGTAAAGTGTGATCTATGAGGAATATGCGAGCCACCACCAACACGATCCTCGACACTAATACCAATAAGCTTTCTCATACCTCTTTATTTATTCATTTATGAGTTTTTGTATATATTATGTGTGGTTGTTGTTTATTGTGTATCACTTTTACACATTGAAGATAATGTGTTGTTCAAGTGTGGGGGAGTGGTATGTTTTTTTTTTGCATGTTTTGCATGATTTTTCATATTTTTGTGTTAATGTGTCAAATTTTTTAATTTTTGTGTGAAATTGTATGACTGTGTGAATGTTTATTGGTTGGAATTTTATGTGAATTAGCTTAATTTTGAGCAATGTTGTTGAAATGGTGATATGTGTTAACTTAGAAAGTTAGATTATAAGTAGCTTTAACATAAACATGTGTGTTGATTAAGATAGGACACTTGGATTTACACTAAATGTTGCTAATTCACATGTAGTTACTATTAGAAGCCATTAAATTGGTAGACAATCTCAGTTTCCCTTTCATGAAGATAATAAGCTAAAAGAAATAAAAGAAAAGAAAAGAAAAAAGTGTGTGTTAATAACATTTAACAATGTAGTATATTGCAAATAAATAAATGAAAGAAAGACTCGATCTCGCTGTCTTTATATGTACAAATCCTTAACACGTATACATAAATGACATTGTAATCATCTCTAAAGTACATGTCAAGGAAATTAACATACCATATGTCTTCTTCATATAATAAACATAATAAAATATAACGTATAAATGGTTTCATAAATCATAAAATGTGTTGTACATACCAAAGATAAGCAATAGCTAATTTTTCTTTGACATTAAACTAATACATTCTCAAATTTAACCCCCATATACTTTGGACAAGAAACTGATAAAAGCTCCAATTAGATATTGGGTAATAGCCTCGATCAACTATCTTTATTAATTATAGATCAACTAAACAAAATTAATACCCTTATAAGCAATATTTTGAAAACCTCACCAAATTCGATTCTAGATTTAATACTATAGTATGGTAAGATAATACTCACAGTTAATACTAGGTATTGCTTTAGATAATTTTTTATAAAATAGTATCTGAATTTTATAATATTACAAAATTTTTCTTTAATATATTGTTATAGAAATTTTTATTTTACATTAACTTTGTCTAAAAAATCATAATAATATAAAATTGAAATAAAAATCCCTTTATTTCTATTAATATTACTTTTCACTTGTTTCATATATAAACAATAACTACAATTAATATAAGAAAAATATTTTTTAATTATCATACAAGTACAAAACTAAGAATAAAATAAAGTACTTAAAATGTACAATTTACATCATGTAGTGTAGAATAATTATTACATCAAAACTTCTTATAGAACAAACAAGATATATAGGTCCATAAGCATTACAACAATAGTTCATGCATAGAAACATATCAAAGTAAAGGTAAAACCTGAAACAAAAACATATGTATTTAAAGATTTATATTTATATTGCATATACATCAAATATAGTCAAAAGAAAGAAAAGAAAAAAAGAAAAACTAAAAATTTCATTAATGACATATCCGCTCAAATTGTACCAGCCTCAATTTTTTTTTACTACAAAATCATTATCGTTATCACTATCATTCAAATTGATTGCACTAATTGTCATGTGAATACTTTCCTATCCTGGATCCTCAAAAACCTAGTATGCTAAAAGACCAATATCCTCAAATGAAATTGGAACAATAAATAAAAATTAAATATTAAGAAATTATATTTAACTTTATAAAATTTGTAATAGACCTTTCTCAAGGTTATAGGTTGTATAAAACAAAGACCAAATCATTCAATATTTTTTGTTCCAATATATATATATTTAGAATGAATGAATTCAAATATACTTCAATTCCTTTCACACCTAATTACAGTTACATATTGACTTAAAATTCGAATCGCAAACCTTTCTAATTTTAGAACATCACTTCTGAATTAATCCCACTAAGAAACTGTAAGGCAACAAAAGCAACTTTATAAAAAAAGTGATGTGATGATTAATTTCAAACAAAATAACAAAAGTGAAGAAATATAAATACTTGGATTAAGTTTGTTTCTTGATGAATTGCAATGAGCATCCTAAAATTATCATACATATCCTTATATGCCTCAATTTGTGAGTTAAAGAGATCTTATACCATCTCATTTGAAACAATTGTTAGGATAGTTAATAGAATTTGCTATTAACTGCAGTTTTCATCATAAAACATGGTATTAAATAAACACCATAATTCAAAATTTTACTAGCAATAAATAACAAAGACTGAAGATACTGTTTCTCCATTATCATATCTATATTATGAGTCGTTTCTTTAAATTGTAAGATATCACAAATTAAACGTTAAGCTCTAAAAGTTGTTCATGGTGCAAAATAAGTCCTTCTCTCTTCCCCACATCAGTTACAACAATCTTTTCTTACTGGATAGGAATACCACCTTCAACATTGTTAGTATCATCATGACTACTACAAAGAGAACTTCCACCTCCAATTTCGTAATTCAGTCATTCCTTATATCTTTCTCATTTCAATACTCTTTAAATAAAGTTTTCATATTTCATTTCAAGCCATGTCTTACTTTATGATAAGGCTCTATATCACCTTTGATTTATAAATGCATCTTTATTGTAGTGGTTCCTCCACCTTTCAAATTTTTGTTACAATGTAAACAAATATTATGGTTTTTCATACCAGGAACCAATATATCTTGAGCCCAAGTAGAATCGTCGAATCTTCTTGAAGTGCTTGAATTATTAAAAGTACTAGAACTTCCCTCCATTCACCATAAAAGTAAATAAAAACACATGTTAACAAATTAATAATTTCATATTAAAAAATAAAACACTAATTTGATCTATATAATAGAGAAATCTCTCTCTGTCCCTATATATATATATATAATATAATATTGAACAATTATAATCATTGAAACTTATAATTGTTGAATGCAAAACACACTATTAGTCTTATGCTTAAAACTATAACCATACGGGTCATACTTATAATTGAAAGCGGATATCGATCCCACGAGGATTGTGCTTAGGCACCACTCAATTCAGGTTGTTCTTTAATTAAGAAATCATTTCAATCAAATTTAAAAAGATAAGTAAAATAAAGACAAACTAAAAGTAATAGGAAGCAACGCAACGTAAACAAAAATTGTAAAGTAAGACTTGAAGAAAATCAAGATTAAACATTAGGACTTATCATTATCCCTATTTACTCCCCTTTGACTAATTGATTCAATTTATGCTTGACTCATGATTTCCAAAAATTCCAGCTACCCTCTCGCACGATGTAACTAAATGTCACTAGTTAAATAAATTTGAATTAACTTTGGGATCTCTCGATGTGTAAAGCCTTTCCTAAGTATTTAACTAAATATGAAGCTATCCTATAGGTAGTGTATTGATCTATTGAAATCTCTTCCTAATAAATCAATAACTTGTTATTTATAGGTCTATTAATCGTCAACTCTCGTTGTATAATTAAGAAAGATTACCAAGCTTACTCTCTCGATTTATTGCAAGGTTTAAGCACAATAAATAACACAAACATGTATATCATTAAATCGATAACCAAAGGTTCACAAATAGTTCAAACAAGAAACCCTAAAAATTGTTTTAGCCATTCATAATATGTATAACATCCCTAACAATCAATTAATCTTTAATAAACATGCTAGAAGAGAAAGAAATTGAAGTAAAACTAGACGGGGCAGCTCCTCCTCTTCTTTGCCTTAATCTGGAAAGTGTGTAAGATAGGGTGCTCTTTGCTAATCAAGAATGAAACCATGAATCTCCACCTATCTCTAGGCTCTCCATCTATCTTTTGGCTTCAGGAAGCAAGTTCCATAACCCTCTGGCAGCTCTTAGGATTCTCCTCCTTATAAAGTTACGAAAACCTGAAAAAAATACAAGAAACTTGCATGTCTCTTTGACTTCTAGTTCCCATGATCGTGGGAATTATACTTGTGCTTTCGACGATTGTGGGTTATCTTAACAGAAACTATCTCCAGAGATTTCCCACGATTGTGGAAAACATGCCCTTTTCCACGACTGTGGGTTCTTATTTTTCCACAGCTTCACTTCACTTCTCTTCTCTTCTCTTGGTCCTTGACCCAATCATAAAGGTGTCCACCCTCCATTCCTACACCAAAATGATCAATTCCTAACCTAAACCAATATTAAACCCAAAAGAACAACTATAAAGATCAAACTAAATAAAAACACACAAAATAAGTCCTAAAACACAATAATGCTAACGTATCATGTTGTTAGAAAAACACATACCAAATACTTAGAAAAACACATACTAATGCATAACTATCAACTTCCACAAACTTAAATCCTTGCTTGTCCTTAAGAAAAATCAAACTTAACCAATCAATTCCATCACTTCATTTTCACAAAGATCAAAGCATTAAATACCTAAGTTTAGCCATCTCAAGTATTAAGCTATCACACATATCATGACTACTTTTCATTAGTGTAAATAAGCAAACTCAATTTATGATACCATCACTCAAAGATAAGTATAAACACCAAATGAATATTCCTCACAGTTTCACTCATTTCTCTCAAGTCTTTGATGGTTAATGTTTTGCTCAAGCTCCTTATAGGAAACTACATTATCATAGGCTTACTGATACACTAAGTCTCCTTTACAATGATTACATGCATAAATAGATCAAAAGGACTTGTTTTAGGTTGTAATGTGGTAAGGGTTAAGGTGGGTTTAAAGAGGTAAAGGGTACATAAGCATGCATAAATTAATAAGTGAGAAAAGGATACAAAACACATTCTGAGATATACAAATGTAAATATACTACTACTCGGCACTTATTGATGCTACCAAAATGTTCTTCCCTTTTTCTTCTTTTTCTCTTTTTCTCCTTTTTTCTTTTCTTTTTCTCTTTTTCTTTTTTATATAATTGAAGAAATAACAAAAAAATAGCAACTAGATACAACGTGATCAAAGAGTAGAAGTATAACTCATCTCATCTCGAAACGAAAAAAAAATTGTACCAAAAATCCCAAACTAGGGCATCACTTAATACTTTACTAAACTTGTGAATGGGTAGGCTAATGAGGTTTTAGGTTTTGAAATATGAGGTGTTTTCAAGAAACAAAAGGGTTAATGCTCAACGGGGGTAGCAAGGGATAATAAAAGGGCATGTTATTTAAGCCAAAGGTTGTCACAAAAAGGGCCTTAATCATTTCTATTAAGCATGCATCCAATCGACTCAAATCGATTCAAAGTAGCAATTTAAGGAGGCATCATACACCCAAAGAAATAAGATGACTATAGATGGAGTCATATAGGCTCAATCCTCATGTTGACTCAAATGAAAATTCATTATCCATCTTTACACTACCTCATTACTCAAGTGTCACATTTTGAGTAAGCTTATGCAACCAACTACTTTTCATCACTCAATATGATTCACTCTCTACTCAAGTAGCCTAATTCAAGTTGAAGCATGCATTTAATCTTATTCCAACTAGCATGATAGAATCTTATGGCAAAATAAATCAACATAATTCAAGTGTGGCTCCATTGCTTAACACAAAACAATATTTACATCAAACAACAACCTAATATACCTAAAATATTCATTCTAATTAACAAAATGCAAACAATAAATAAAAAAATTAAATGATGCAATTAACAAGGCAAATGTCACGTTGCCACACTTGGACAACATATTGTCCTCAATGTGAGAAGGCAACCATAAATTGAAATCAAAACATCAAACACAACATCAATCGCACAAACAAGTAACACAACTAATAAAGTAAATAAAACAATATAAAAAGTGAAGGGTAACAAAGCTTATGGAGATTAAGGTGTTTAAGGTGTAGGAGAAGGGATTTCAATGTTTTGCTTATGGGAAAACTTTAGGAACTTCTTCTTGATATACCGCTATTCCTTGTATACTTGTAGCACTTAGTTGCTAAGCTCATTTATTTGCAGCATCATTTGTTGCTGATTTGCGGCCATCTGATTGACAATTTTTTGAAACTGATTAACAACTGCTGCTGTTGTTGGTTCCTTTTCGAATGCTTCTTCTTGAGGCTCCAATGCTGCCTGAGAGGTGGGTGGTTACGATATGGCTGCGTTTTTACCCTTCTTGTTCTTAACAACAATACGCGTCTAAGGATTTCGAAGCTACATAAAATAAAGTTCTAAAAATTCAGAGCGTCTTAAATACAATACATTAAAACATCAAAATTAGCAGTATGCACAGTATCCACATCAAGATGATAAAATGAAGCCAAAGCAGTGACAATGTAAGTCATATCAAAAAATGAGTTTTTCTTATTAACGTAACTCGTACTAGGCCTAAAAATTCAATACATGCTATTTATTTTAACTTTGTAATCCATGCACCAAAAAAATAAAAATTCTTTAGTAGAACAGTTATTGCTTTTAGTTTTATTAAAAATAATTAAGCACATAAACAGTGCTACTAATTAAGGTGTTCGATGCATTCCTAAAATCAAACATGTTTTCACCCGTAAGGCTTTTCCAATAGTCATCCAGATAAAAGTCATCATGATCATCTAAAACTTTAGTGTTCGACAAGGCAAAAAGTGCATGAATGATTGTATAATCAAGATTATATACACGACCGCCTATTCTAAAATAAAATGTATTCATTTTAGGATTATAACATTCAGTGGTAGAAAATTCAACAGTTATCATGTGGTATATCAGTACATCACCATGAAGTAAACAACCCCAACCAATATTTGTAGCTAATCATTAAATATTACTCCTGAAACCTAGAATTTCTAACAATTCAAAATGAAAATATCAAAGAGGCAATAATTCTCTATCCTTAAAGTCTTGAAATCACATACTTTTGTCTTCCAAAAAAATTAGGAATGGGGCATGAAAATTTCCTACTATATTGGTTTTACCTTCTTTAGAGACTTGAAGGTGTAATTGGTTGATGAGTTTCTGAGTGGCGAGCTTCTTAGGAGTCATTGTAGAAACAAATTTGCAAAAATAGACAAAAGAGAGAGTGAGTACATTTTAGAGAGAGAAGGAAATAAGAACTCACCAAATCCTTGTATTCTTGATGGTGTAGTGTGAAATAAGTGTAAAAGAAGTGATTAATGATGGAAAAGATGAAGAAAATACCAAAGTTGGGAGAAAAATGAAAGATTTTCGAAGCTAGGTTAGTGAGAGAGTCAACTACAGAGAGAAAAAATGAGGGAAAGTGAAAAAAGAAGAAAAAAGATGGTTTTAAAAAAGTTTATGTTGAAGGATCCCATGATCGTGGGAATCCTTGTGATTTCCACGATCGTGGTTTAAGGCTTTAGAAACTTTGTAGAGAGCCTTCCCACACTTATGGAAAATGGGTCTATTTCTATGATCATGGGTTAGGGCTCCATAAAGTTTCTAGGAAGCCTTCCTATGCTCGTGGGAATCAACCTAATTCCCACTATTATGGATTGTCTAACTTTTCCAACTTCTTAGCCTTCTTCTAAGACTAGCATGCATTTTTGGGCCCAACGATCAATTCGGATACCAAAGATGCCTAACCCAGGTCTTGAGACGAATTCCTTAAAGACCATTCGGGACAGTTCTTTTCATTTAAAAGAAATCCTAGCGTGGCAATAGAGGGTAGTTCACCACGGTGAAAGTCATTCTTCGCTGCGGTGAAGACGCCTTCAGAAAGGTTCGCTGCAGCAAAAGTGGTTCTTCTCCGTGGCAAAGACGCCTTCAGATAGGTTTGCCACTGTGACCCTTGGCTTCACCGCCACGAAACACTTATAAACTGAAATTTTCAAGCATTTTAAACAACCACAACATTCAAATCTAGCCAAATGCTAAACATACTCACACATAAAAGAAACTTCAACTCTTCATGTCATTACAATACCAAAGAGTTTAATCAACTTTACTTACATAAAATCATGCATATCCAAGCTTAATACAAACACAAAATGAAGCTCAATGTTGATATGCCTATAAAGCTATCCAAAATAGTTACTAACTTAGTACAAAAGTCTCTAACTATCTTGGAGCTTTTGATGCCCTGCAAGGATCAACTGTCGCCTTGTTCTGCACCTGAGGAGGGAAAAGTGGGGTGAGCTACACAGCTTAGTGGCTAATATATTTATAGCCATCAGTAACTAGCACAAATTCAAGCATATATATGCATGTGTATTTAGCAACTCATTTATTCTCAAATCTATTATAGCAATTTGATCATTGACCAAATAA
>JANSVA010021103.1:0-12737 GCA_025504915.1 Erythroxylum reticulatum | reverse complement strand
CTCTCAAATAAACAAGCAAAACACACTAAATATGAGAATAAGAACATAGTTTATAAGAATTTGTCACTATATTTATATGATTTATCTAATTTTTATGAATATGGTTAACCATTTAATTAATAACTAAACTAACTTAGAAATTGTATTATTCAGCTAACATGAGGTATTTATTTGCATACTAGAATATTGAGTAGATAGGATGGGTAAGTTGCCTTAAATGTTTTAGTAAATGGACATGTGATTGCCTAAGTTTCCTAGTACGTGATTAACAAAACATCTATGTTAATGGTTGTGTTGAGCTCTAAAATACAATTTTATACATAAGTGTATTTAGACCTGTGGTAATATGATTCTTAGGTTCATATTACGATGATGCCTTTTTACATAACCATATTAATACCTATGCTCATTTTGCCATATTATTTATCAATTTTTTATAGTTAAAAACTTTGTGTATTACTTAAATTGCATTAAATTCATATGATAATTGACATAATTTAATAGAAATTTAACAATTATGTGTAATATCTATATTAGTATAGTTAAATTTTACATTGATTGAAAAATATGAACTTTAGAAAATGTTGAAAAAAATTCTTGATTTTATAAAATTAATGATAAAATAATGCACTTATTGGTATATTTGAGTATTATAACTTATAATTTTCATTCAATTTTATTGATGAAAGCTTCATAGGTTATTTAAGACAAAGTGACATATACATATCTTCTTCTTTGTTTGGAAATATGTTAGGAAACTAAAGTCATAGACGAATACTTATTGACCTAAACACTTACACAAGCATATTTTTCTCCATAATTATGAAATTTATTTATATATGTGATTATATGTACTACTTCTTGTTTTTAACTTCTAATCATATATATGAAGTTAGAAATATTTGCATCTAGTTACTACTTCTCGTTACTTATTAAATTTTATGGAAATATTAAATATATGGTTTGATGGTATTTCGTGTACAAGGTAAGGTATTTTTTTTCAATAGCCATGGTATTATTTTTATAACATTATGACATTGTTTACACTAATTTATGGTATTGGCATATTAAATAAAAGGTTAAAGCTATTTATTATAGTTTAATGGTATTTTGAGTATGGAGGCATGGTTTTATTTTTTTACTTAGGTCTAGTATAGGTTGTAATGAAGTTATGTTATAAGTTGTATACAGTCATGGTACTAATTGTACTAATATGTGATATTCACATATCCAAGTTAGGGTGTAACTTATTTGTGAAGAGTGTTATTGTTTACTAGGAGTCATAATATTGATTATAAAGGCTCGTGTTATTGTTTATATTCTTTTATGGTATTTATATATTATAAATTGAAGGAAAAATATTTTCTTTTGATGGATTTATTTTCCCACCTTTTCCCATCCAAAATATTTGATTAATTGCTTTTCCCTCAGGACATCTTAATGCTTTGTTTTAGTGATCTCTTGCATTCTAGCTTTCTTATGTTTCCACTCTTAAGTTCCTAATCAACCCATTAACTTTTCACTATGTTTTCTATTAAATGAAAAATAACTATCTATTTGTAATTGAAATACCCACTATATCTTTATGATCCCAATAGTTAACTATGAAGGGCAAGCTAAAGATAAACGGAATATTATATATATATAGATATATATAATTTTTCAAATGTTATATTCTTTTCATTTTCTTGTGCATTTTTAAGTTCACTTTACTAATTATATTTCTTGATAATAAAATGCATATTTATGTAGATTGGCCAAATCTACTCTCTTGAGACTCCATAATAACTAATTATTATACTAATAATGCATCAAAGATAGATATTCAAAGAAATAAAATCAATATTTAATTAGGAAAACCATAAACATACCATAGGAGGGAGAAGAGAACATGGTGTTGAGTGCAGAATTCCCATATGGATGCCATGGGTAAAAAAAAAGGGAAATGATTTTTTCTAAACTCATATAATATCAAGAAATTATCAATTCTACCTTCGGTGAGACACGCTTATAATTTTTAATTTTTCTTAATTCCATTTTATTTAATTACTTATTAATGATTTTATTCTTTTTTCTTTGTTTTTTACTTTTGGTTCTAAAATGGAATGAATTATGATCTTCGAATGTATTTGGGAATCAGCTAATGCATATATTGCACCTGATTATGTTGATTAGAATCTTTATGGTCAATTAACCATAATAGAAAACAAATTTGAGTTTTTATTGGAAATCATTGATGTAATCATTCCTAAGATACCTTTTCTTACAATTTACAGGTCCTATTAGTGCTTATAATATATAGCTTTAGGATTAAAAGAAGGATCTTATTATATATATATATATATATATAAGTTTTTCAATGTCATTTTTTGTATTAGAAATTTCTCAGTTCCTTTTGAATGTAAATAATATTAATGCAACATCTAAATTCGAATTTTAAAATATTATATTAGTAATCACCAAATAAGGATAAGGCCTAAGGATGAATCAAAAACTACATTTAAGAAAAGGAATGGATTATATGAACTACTACTTAAACTACTTGGGTTAACCAGTGCATCGAGTATCTTCATATAACTCATGAACTAAGTGCTACAATCTGTCATAAGTAAATTTGTTGTGGTTTATTCTAATGGCAACCTTATCTATGCAAATTTGTTGACGGGCATGTTAAGTATCTTAGAAAGGCTTTTAGGCATTAAGAGATAACAAATTGTATGCTAATTTGTTTCTAAATGTATATTTATGAATAAAAACTATTGTTTCTCGAGAATATTGTACTAAAAAATTGTACTAGTGTGGATGAAGATAAAATAAAGCTATTAGGGAATAAACTACACCTAAGAATGTTAACGATATGAGAAGTTTTCACAGGTTAGCAACATTGGATAAAAGATTTCTCAAAAAAAATTTGGCATTGTGGCTTTTGTAATTGAGTTCTTAAAAAAGGGTAAATTTAAAAGAAAGGATGAATAAGAATAAATTTTTTCTCTTATTAAACAAAATTATGCATCAGTTCTATTTTAGCTTTAGCTAATTCTATCAAATTATTTGAGGGCGAGTATGATACTAGTAGAGTTAGAATTATGGTTTTTCTAATAAAAGAGGCCAATAACATACTTTTTATATAAAAAAAAGTTTTAGTAATGTTAGGTAAAATTGGCTACCTATGATAAAGAATTATATACTATTTTGTATTTATTGAAAATATGGTAACATTATTTGATAAGGAAGAAATAAGTTCTTTACACTAATCATCAAGCTTTGAAATAAAAAATAGTTAAGAACTAAAATGCACATTAGATGGTCAACCTTTGTTGATAAATTTTCTTATAAACTTATTCATAAGGTGGGAAAAATTAATACGGTAGTCGATGCATTAAGTAGAGGGATAACTATGATTAAGACCTTAACGATGGAAAATGATGGGTTTGATCATTTAAAAGAATTATATGTAGATGATGTTGAATTCAAGAATGCGTGGCAAATATGTTTAGATACAAAATTACATATCAAATATTAAATTTATGATAGATTCCTTATGAAGGGTAATTATCTGCCTTCCATTTATTTTACTAAAGGAAAAGGTGATTATAGATTTGCATAAAGGGGGATTATCCGATCATCTTAGTGGGGATAATACTCTTAAGGAAGTCTGTAAGAGGTATTTTTAACCTAAATTGAGGAAAGATATTGTTTTTATTGTTTGAAGGTGCCAAACTTGTCAAAATTATCAAGGACATTCTTCTAATATCGATTTATATATACGATTACCTATTCTTAATAATATTTGGCAACATCTTTTATAAACATTGTATTAGGATTGATAAGAATATAAAGAGGAATGGATTATATTTTTATTATGGTTGACAAGTTTTAAATATGGCACATTTTCTGCCTTGTAAGAAGGTATCATAGGATACTTCAATAGTAAAACTATTCTTTATAGAAGTGGTAAGACTCCATGCCATTCTAAAATTTATTACATTTGATCTTAATATCAAGTTCTTGAGTCACTTTTGGAGAACTTCATAGGGCATGTTTAATTCTTCTCTTAAATATAGTAATATCACTCATCCATATATTAATGGGGTAAACAAAAGCAACAGATAAAACATTGGGTAATTTGGTAAGATACAAATGTTATGACAAGCTAAAGAATTAGGATTTTGTCATTGCCCAAGCCGAATTTGCCTATAATAATGATGTCTAACATTTTATTGGTTGTTCTCCAATTTTTGTGATTTATACTAAAGTACCTAATCATGCTCTTAATCTTGTTAGATTGCCTAAAGGTACTAATTTCAATTATGAGTGCTAAAAAGTTAATCAAAGAGGCACAAGAAGTGCAAATTGAGGTGAAAGAGAAGCTTAAAAAGGCTAATGCAAAGTACAAGGCTAATATTAAACAACATAAAAGAGATAAGTATTTGAAGTTGGAGATGAGTTTATGATATTCTTGAGTAAGAATAGAATTATTGGGGGACATCATAAATTAAAGGTAAGAAAATATGAGACATTAAAGATCATAAGAAAGACCAACAATAATAGTTATGTCGCTCAATTGCCTTTTTGAATAGGAAACATCAATGCAACATTTAGTGCTGCTAACATTTCAATTTATTTTCCTAATTGTAAGATTGGATATTTTGACCATAACTAAAAGTGGAATTCTTTGCAACTGGAGGTGACTAATGAGGTATCAAAATTTCTCCAAATTAAAAATGACAAAGAATTCATGTCTAAAGTCGACATGGTCATATTTCAAATAAACATTATATTATAGAGTTCTAGAATAAAATTCATATTTTAGAATTTTATTTAGAATAAACTTCATAGTTTGGAATTCTATTTTAAGCAAACTCTATATTAAGTTATTTTTTATTGCAAATAGTTGTAAGATGATATATCTTACTAACTTTTATTATTTGTATTAATAAAATTGATCTTTTTTAAAAAAGTTAAAATTTTAAATTAGATTTGGAATATTTTCTATTTTTGAATTAAAATTGGTTACTTCCGCACTTCATCAACATTGTATTAGGGCCATAGACAGAAAGAGAGTCCTAATACCTTAGTGGTATCAGATCCATAAAGCAAAACAAAGTCGGGATACTTCCCTTTACCCTATGTGGTATCTTTGTTGTCTATTGGTCAGGTATAGTTGGTTCTATCGAAGAAAACTGCGTACCCCTTAGTGTTTATCACCTTATTTCCTGTTAGCTTAACAGTTGCAGAGGGTTTTCCACTACTGCTTGTGGTTAGCCTTGGAATCTTTATTAGGCGGGCAATATTGATTTTAGGTTAGGAAGTGAGTAAGACAAGAATTGCATAAGAATTATGGAAACTTCTTCAGATCCAATTCATGTATCATCTAGTTTGCCTAATAGTGTGAAGTGTGTATTATCCAACAAAATAGAAAATCGTGTAGAAATTACTCATGTAGAGAATCGTGTATGTGAAACTTCTTTACCTTTGTTGAGTCCATACAGTATATATTCTTGTGACCATTCTAGGACGAGAAGTATTAGGAGTATGCTATCTACTACTAGACCTCGTGTGAAAGAAATCATCCAATGTTTTAAACTAGAACAGTGTGGTCTCAAATCTACAACTACAAAATATTATGCAAAGCTGGAAATCCCTAAGCAGTTGATCGCCTTACGGAGGGAGCATAACCATACATATGTACCCTTTGGAGCTATACGACTTGTTCTTACCTTACATGGAAGAAAAGGCATTCCTGTAATAGCTAGGATATCCCTTCTTGACACAGCCAACATAACGTACAAAAATGCCCTTATTGGTACCTTGGTGACTACGCTCAACAATAAAGTGTCATCTTAACCATAGCACTTGATTTCAACATCAGGTTGGATGATCCCACTTTGTCTGAACGTCTACAAGTTCAGATCTAGATCACTGGAGAAGATCAAGATCTAGAAGCTATCACGTCTACCTTACATCACCGAATGATCTACCGTCTATAGAATCATGCCTTAGATATAAACTTTCCAAATTCTACTTCGAATGCTCTTTACATGGTTGTTGATCGAGCCAATGATTAGACTACTATCATTCAGATCTCAAAGCAGTTGCTTCGTAGGAGCTTGAAAAGTTAATGCCCACATAATGGATTACTAACTACTAAAAGGTATTCCATGCGCCTCATCGACGCTCTTTTCATACAATGACTTGTCCAATTCTATAGACACTGCGACATGGCTTAGTCAAATCCATCTACACACGGCCTAGCGATGACACGCCTAGTCCATCGTCATCAGGGTCTATCCTGATAATCCGGTCCATTGATCTATCATCAAAACTATCATCTAGGGCAATAAGCCTTAAGATACAGCTTGTATTTTCTCATACGAAAAGTAAAGATGGTCCTCCTATTCATTATTTCAAATCTAATGAAGATCTAGTCTATGTTAGTCATCATCGTGGTCAATTTGTATGGGATGTCGACCCATCTATGTGCAAACCAAAATGTGAGATCTGTCTCAATCCTAAGTCAGATATAGATGATGATGATCCAAGATATCAATGGAGAAGGAAGAAGAAAAAGCCCAAATCTCGGTGCCATCCTTTTCAACCTTATCATCCTCTTGGAGATGATAATGATCCAGACGATCATAATGGTCTATCCATGATAGAAAGATCCAGACCAAATCTTTTAAAGAGATGCTCCAGTCATCTAATAAATGCAGATCTACAAGATCCATCAGATCTATGCCAGCAATTCCTGTTATGACTCCTACTCCTCTACCCTTTATGATGGCAAGTCCATATGAGGATGACTTTCCTCAATTATCATAGAGTACTAATAAATCACATTGGGTTGTCTATAACCCTTATATCAAAGCCTCAGGAGTTAATTCACAAGGAACAGCTGCATCAAATCCAACTGATGAAGTTCTTAATTGGCAAACATCTAATGCAATAGAATAGAATAAACTTTTGAGAAGGATTGATTTGAAGCTGGATGGAATTAGTCAACAAAACATTACTACTTACAAGAAAGTCGATTCTATTTTGGAACAGATATAAATGATGTATCGATCTTATAAAGCTCAGATTTAGCCCCTTAATGTTGAACTTCGACAATACATCTCTGCCCATTACATGGGGTTATACTTTGACTTCAAAGTTTGTAAAATATAAGAGATACAAGGAATTATATAACAAATAGAAGCTAATATGCATGCAACTTAATCTAAGTAGATATATGGCTCATCCTCTTTGGATTTTCCAAATATATAGCCATCATATCCATCTCCTATGTATCAAAAGTATCCAGAAGAAGCTGACTATTCAAAGGTGTTTAAATTCAACTACCCTTTGATTAGACAGTATATACATCCTCAAACAACTCAAGAGAATCCTCGATGATCAAAGACAAAGTCTACATCTGATCGTATGCCTATGCCTCAAGTTTCTGATTCTTCAAAGGTTCCAAAAGCATCATCTTCTTATACACCTTTTGAACCAACTGAATAGTGGAGAAAGCCATTAAGGATCAATACTCCTCCATCATCTCCACCATCAGTACAACCTTCTACCTCTTTTTTTGGGAAGGATAAAGCGAAACAAATGGAGTACATAGCTACTCTCACTACTAAACCTCTTGTAGAAGATTCTAACTCTCAACCAGAGTCAGAAGAAAGTCTTAATGCCCAGAGTGGTACATATGAAATTTCTATAACACCATCTACTTGTTCATCTGAAGAAGATATAATGAATTAGGCACAATAGGTGAATCAGAAAACTTTGCTAAGGACTCAGTAGAATCAGACAGGTCAGAAAACTTTGTTGACTTGTCTGAATTATTTAATATTCGGATGACAATGCCTCAATATATTGAAGAACTAGAAATTAGTGAAGTTGAATCCACAAGTACTGAACCCTTCAGACCTGAACTAGAACCTTAAGTAACACTAGCTACGACAGCTGCATAGTCGAATACCAAGCCTACTTCAGGTCCTTGATTTACATTCGATGATCTTCCACCTAAGAAATAGAGGGATAGAATACATGAATTCAGTTCATGGATTGATTTACAAATGACCAGACCTAATCATCCTCTTCAGGATATTTTGTCTGAATCTACATCTAGATTCACTGGTACTTTGCAAGAATGGTGGAAAAGTATAAATCAGTATCAATGAATTTAGTACATACAAATATCTATAGTTGGAGCACTGCTTACCCTTAGCATAATTCACAAAGAATTTATTGGTGACTTCTAGTTGATTGATAAGAAAATCCATAAGGAGTATTTCGCGATGAAATGATGTTCTCTTGATAAATGTGATATCCAAAAGCATTACAAATGCATGACAGATAGGTATTACCTTTTGAATGAATGGAATGATGTTAATTTATGATATACTTTTATCTCATCCCTTCTAGATGAAATACAGCCAAAACTACAACAGACCATAGTTTCTCTACAAAGAGACATGTCAACTATATCTCTTGGAGAAATCTATCAACTTACTTTAGCATCTCTTAACAAACTATATGATCAGTATACTTTGTTCAAGTATATCCTCAAAGGAGGTCCAGTTCTAAAACAGGCTTGCAACAAGCCTTATATCCAGATAAAATGCAAAGATAAAAAGACTTTTGAGTGCCATAGTAAGAAGAAAGCTCATTCTTCTCAAGTATACCAAAGGAGAATATTTTATAGGAAGAAAGAAAGGCAAAAGCCTTGGAAGCAAAACATCAAAAAGAAGAACATAAGCAAAAAGCACAAATTCATGAGGTTCTTCAAGAAATCTTCGCATCGAAATAAAACTTGATGTTTTATCTGTGGAAATCTAGATCACTATACAAATAAGTGTCCTCAGGCAACCAAGAAAGATGCTAAGTTCTTGGAGAAACTTGAAAAACTTATGCCTATTCATCCTCTTAGTCACATTTAAGAATTACTCGAAGAACAATCTTGTGAGGACAGCGATAAACAGTTTGCTGTCTCTGTGTCTACTACTGATGAAGAAGAATCATCAAACTCATTTACCTTTACTAATGATGCTTCACCATACATGTTACAGTAGACATGTATGAAGTTAGATCATACACCTGTATAGCGACAATATGTCCAGATCTAGTTATTTCAATAGGATAAATATGACAGACCCATTAAAGCTATAGGGTTTATGGATACTGGTTCCAGTCATACGATCATGCAGCCCAATATCTTATCATCGGAAGTATGGACTTCTCATGAAGAGTATTTTACTACCGCTCATGGTAACTCTTTCAAAATTAGGTTGATTACAAGAAAGAGAATTAGCATTCCTTTCTTTCCTCAGTGTACAGTTTGGACTAAAGTACTTAGAAGCAATCTACCAGGCCCAGATATTCTGATTGGAATGGATACATATAGTAAAGCCTAACCTTTATAAATCCTACCCACAGGCCTCAGGTATCGAAACCTTTTCAGTTTATACACTGACATAAACAATGTGTTTGAACTTACACAGGTTCTTACACATTACATTGGACTTCAAGATAAACTGTTGGAATACTGTCCAGATTCTCATGCACAGTTTACTCAACTATATCCTCTGTGGGAAAATGTTGACTTTTTTATAAGTCTACCTTTCAAGAAAAATGAGGATATTAATCCTACGAAGGCCACACATCCAAGGATGAACCTGATGACTTAAAGCTTGCACAAGATGATTGTGCCATATTATTGCAGCATGGATTGATAAAGCCCACAAAGTCGGATTAGGCTTGTCAAACATTCTATGTCAATAACATTCAAAGCAAAAACGAGGAAAGAAATGTCTAAAGAAAGACTATAAACTTCTAAATGCTTTCATACAAGATGACAAGTTTCCTTTGCCTAAAATCAGTACACGGGTACTATTTCTCAAGGAAGCTATTATATTGTCAAAGTTTGATTTAAAAGCAGGATTTTGACAATTGGGTATTCACCCTAAAGAACATTATAAAATTGCATTATGCATTCCTAATGATTAGTATCAATGGACTGTGATGTCTTTTAGACTTAAAGTCACTGTTTCAAAAGTCCATTATAAAAATCTATGAGCCTATCCTCAATGGTGCCTTAACCTATATCGATGATATTCTTTTATTCCCAAAGTCTCATGATGAACATCAGGCCCTTCTGAACAGATTTTTGGATCTTACACAATAGTATGGTATTATGCTTTCGGCCTCAAAAAGCACTATTGGTACAACAGAAATAGAATTTCTCGACCAGGTTCATATATTGTTAAAGAATTATTGCAATTTCTAGATGAAAATCTCACTGTGAAGCAAATTCAACAGTTCCTTGGAATTGTTAATTCTATCAAAGATTTCATACCACATGTGTTAACCTATACATCATGCTTATCTAAGCTCTTACGAAAGAATCCACCACAATGGGAAAAAAGAACAAACTACAACTATCAAGCATCTCAAGCCGCTTTGTTGGGATCCTCCTCCTTTAAAGATTCATGATCAAGGACAATGTGTCCTTCAAACAGATGCTAGTGACACTCACTGGGGTGTTGTATTATTTGAAGAAATCAATGACTAACGATATTATTGTGGACATTCTAATGGATCTTTCAGTCCATCTGAATGTCACTATCATATCTCTTATAGGGAGATTCTCGCTGTCAAAAGAGGTATAGAAAAATTCACTATCCACATCACTCCTTATTATTTTGTTATTGAAATGGACAACACCTCTTTCCCTAAAATTCTCAAACAGACTAGGAAAAAGATTCCCAATAGTCAACTTTTAGGTTGGCAAGAGTGATTCTCTGCATATAAATTCAGTGTCTGACATTTGAAAGGTCATAAAAATATCTTAGCTGATTATCTTTCAAGGCCTTCTAAGACAGTATCCTTCATTTCTTCTTCTTTGAAACTCCCCATTCCTCTCTTTTGGCTTATCAAGTTTCCTAGGTTTGCTCTCTATAAGAAAGATTTTCCTCCATGATTTTCTCGCCAACATACAACGGTTGAAACTCTTTCTCCAGTCCTTTACTAGAGTGTGTTTTATTACATGCATCTAACCCTCCTTCATCGTGACATTATTGCCAAACCTAGTCACTTTGACATGCTTACTCCTTACAAATTCATTTATCATATTTATGATTTTCTTCATAAGTCAACACTTTGGCATCTTTGGTTTTTAGTTGTTTTGTTTACTTGTTCAATAGCCTTGTCTCCTCTGCATGTCTATCGCCATTTGCTCAATCTAACCAATTCCAGTTCTCTCCTTTAGACATTTCTAGAATGGTTCCAACCTCTAGCTAAATGGCGTATTGATATGTCTCTTGAATTGACACGACATCGTCTTTGGGATGCAATATTGGACAACAAAAATGTCTACATGATTTACCTACTGCATCGCCCTTATTATATGACTGATACTAATATGCTCTGCACAACCATCCATATTTAGTATTGGCATTCCTTCGTTGATTGGCCTAATGAAGAAGCTCTTGCCATAGAAGAACTTTATGCCCTTTTGAACCAATACAACTAAAATCTACAGTCAGATATTTCTTCTCTTTGTGCATCGCAAAGACCATATTTTAGAGAAACAGCTCTAAGACAACCTCTTAGAACTCCACCTGTGAGTGAATGGGCATTTAGTAATGATCGCTATATCCACATTTGTGGAAGACCTATTCTATGTCCAACTTATAGGCCTACTGTGGACTCCAACCCACAACCAAAGGAACTCAGTTCACCAGATGCCTCTGTTTCTATCTCGTGGCCATCTAATTAGGCTCAAACCAACATCCATGAACTTGTTGAACAGATTGATCAAGACATGGAGTTGACAAAAGCACACCTTTTGAGACAACTACTGACATGATGAAAGATGAACCCACATATCACTGTCAACACTGTTGAAGATTCCATCTTATCATCTTTCTATTCACCTTTAGTCTTTTCTACTATTTACTTTTTGACTTTTGTAAAAGTAGATTCCTTTTTGATAAAGTTAGGTGAATTATTTGTTTACTTTTGTTAAATTATAATCAATTTCTCTTAGGTAGATTTACTTTTCTGCCCTTAACTTTGCTTATAAAAGCAAGGTTTACCTTCATTGTAGATATAGCTAGATTTACATTTGAAATGAAATGAAGAGTGTTTTGTTCTAAACTCCCTTTTCATTTCTGAAAACTTCAAACCCTGAGTAATCATGTTTCCTCAGTGCCTAAGATGTAGGATGAGTATGCTCTACACTCACCTCAATTGAGGATCTTATGTATCAAAAAGTCTATGATAGTCTGGGAACTGTTGCTTCTAAACATATCCGCTGCCTTGAGTTACATGCATTAATGGGGAATGATGAGTAAGAGTATGTGAGTGAAATAGGGTTCCTATCAGGCGAGAACATTTGTGCCCGTGTAAGCCGAAGGACAGGCGTTGAGGGTTTGTTAGCTCTGATATCTAGAACTACCTACGTAGTGATACATACTTCTAATCTAACTTTCACTACAACAAAAACATACAATTCGCAATGTTTTTTTAAAAAATGTCACGAATTGTTGAGGTTTTTGGTGACATTTAAAAAAAGAGCCAATATTTCATGACGTTTTATGAAAACGTCACGGATTTGTCAAGTGTTTCGCGACATTTTTTCAATGAAACATCAAAAAATAGTGAGTGAAAAGTTTTGTTGGAGAAAATGTCACGAAAGGCCTGGTTTTTAAAACTTACCTGAGTCCTCTCCACCCCCATTAGAACAA
>JANSVA010020970.1:0-14989 GCA_025504915.1 Erythroxylum reticulatum | reverse complement strand
AATGCGCACCTACGCGTGCCCTCGCGTATCGAATCTCGCCTACTCTCGAGATCTTCATCGATACTTCCCGCATCTCTTGCCTACTTCGTAAGTTCCTCGGGTTTTGCTCGTTAACTCGCAAGTCTTTGCCTTGTTCCTCGTCAACACACCTTCCTCGTGCCAACTTACGTGCCAAACATTGGACAAGGCTCGCCAACACTCTCACGATCCCGCATACTGAACTTAGGGGTCTAACACTAAGCATAAAGCTTAATGGGGAATAAACTAAACATGATATAAGTTGACAACTGTTTCAAATAGTCATCTAAACATTCACATATTCAAAATCACATCATATTATAAGCAATGTTTACTTATCCATATTCAAACCAAACCAAAATATCATGAATCACAGAATAAAATATAACATATTATAACAAGTTAGACATTTAACTTCAGAGTAAAAATCACCAATTTCAAAGCTAAATATTATAGTATTAGAACAAAACTTGTCTGTAGCAAAATAGAATTTGCTTATTTCAGAACAGAGCTCAGATGTTTCAGATCAAAGCTTATTTATATTAGAGCTAAGCATATAATAGAATACAAAACAAGTTAGTCTGTTAATCCTTCATATAGAAGTGGATAACGGGACTAATGTAAGAGATACCAGGATCAGTATTACAGAACATGAGAGACTTACGTCTTAATAATAGGAGACACCGAAGTGTTAATAATAAGAGACACCAAAGTGTCACAGGAGCAGCTGTAGACCCTTTTAGGCAAGCCTATTTACCCACAACTAGGACTTAACAAATTTAAAACAAAACAAGTTCATTTCAGAATTCTCATGTGAGGAACATATTGCAACACATACCATTTTATTTCATTTTGTCCAACTTAACATATTCATTGATTTCCAAACAAACTAACATGTTATACAATTACAAGTATGTGAATTAATGCATCAATAGAGGTGTTAAGTCATCATAAATTTTGTGTATTCACATAAATAGAAAGCACTTCCAACACAATCCCAAATATCAATCTCCTCAGACACTTGATGGTTCAAAAATTAACACAATATTATTATAGAAATTCCCAATTCATAAACATCCATAGCCAATTCATAAAACATAAGCCTTTGGAACTCATTCATTCATGAACACACCAAGGAATTCAATATTGTATTCATCATTATTAATCCATACATTCTTTATATTATCATCCTAATTAATAATGCATTATTAAATTAAGTTAACTTAACCTTATATAGTTCATCAATTGTACAAAATCTCTTTTTTTCACCTTCCTAATCATTCCCCATAATTATGGGTTAAGGGACCCAAAACCTCCAAACAACTGTTTTCACAAGACAAGTTTTAGAATCAGTTTTGTATGGCTATTCCGACCTAGAAAATGACATTTTTAGATAATATGTTCTTCTAAATTTTTTTTCTATATGTAGCCAGTGTCAAACTAAATAATGCAATTTGGTTCATTATTTCTAGAGTTATACGCAAAATACTACAGACTATTCTCAACCATAGATAGAAACCAGAACTCAAATTCAAGCCAAAATTTAAAACCCTTAGTGATAGAAATCAAATTTGATTCTTTCATGAAAGTTTCAGATATATGTATATAGTTTAATTTGAATTTAAAATCATATTATTTGGATACCTACAGGTTAAGATATGGATAAAATACCAATACCTGTTCAGTGGAACCACTCCTTCTAACAAGTATCCAACATCTATCAAGTTTCTAACCTTAATTCTTTCTTAATTCAGTACACATTTTCTCCACTTTAAACATCAAACAATATATGTTCTAACATGATAACAAGTTTAGAATTCCCTTAACTCACTCAACTTCAAATTTAACTCCAAGAATTTAGGTAAATCAAGCTTCCAAACAACCATCACATACTTAAGTTTAATGTTCAACTTTCAGCATCAACTAGGCAATAATAACTAGAATCAGAAGACTTACTTCTTAATGGAATAACTTACAAAGCTTCCTAGTGTTAATGATCCAAACTCCATCATAAGTTAAGAAATTGAGAGAAGATGGGAGGTTTCGATGGAGAGAAGAAAGCAAAATGAAGAAAAAACCAAAAAAAAAAAAAAGTTTCCAGCAGAAACTTGCTTCATCACC
The DNA here is from genome assembly GCA_025504915.1 of Erythroxylum reticulatum. Taxonomy (NCBI): domain Eukaryota; kingdom Viridiplantae; phylum Streptophyta; class Magnoliopsida; order Malpighiales; family Erythroxylaceae; genus Erythroxylum; species Erythroxylum reticulatum. Next base: position 12,850 of record JANSVA010020970.1, on the reverse strand, counting down.
ATCTAGGTGTCACTCCCACCATAAGGCATATGTATTTTTTGCATGTAACATATGTCCTAAACTTAAGCTACCATTTGTCACACTTCCATTAAACCATTTGTCACTTAATTAATGCCGCCAAATGCCATAATTTAATTAGGCCACTTGTCACTTTATTAACAATGCAATTTGTCCCATTCTTGCCAGGCCATTTGTCACATAATGGATGATGTCAAATGTCAATGCATTAGCTATGCCAATTATCATTAATTCCTAGGTTTAGTCATTCTAATTTCCATGTACCAACTTAAATTGTCACTTGATAATTTTCCTAGTCCAAATATACATTTAAATACCTTAATTCTCTAATGGTATAAATTAATTCCAATTTACTAACTATAGTCCACTTGATAAAAAATTCAAGTCATATGTCTTTCAACTAGGGTATATTTTGAGGTCTTCCAAGTTCTATGGAGGAGATGACGTAAGAAGAAGTGAAAAAAGTAGCATTAACAATAATTTCAAAATAAAAAAATAACTACATCAATAACAACACATGCTAGACTTTCTTTAATTTTATTCGATGGTGAAGAAGAGCTAATAAAACAAAAAAGAAGCTTGTGAGATCTATACGAGGAAAAAAATGAATTACGCTAAGCGTGTCTTTTGGTAGATGCAGAGGACATCACATTCGAGCAAGCCGTAAAAGATGAGAAATGGCAAGCAACGATGCAAGAGGAGATGAGAAGAATGATACTTGGGAACTTGCAAAATTACCCAAAATGGTCAAGAAGAAGATGAATGTGCAAGGTGAAATGGAGATATATAAAGTGAGAATAGTGGCAAAGGGATGTAAGTAAAAAGCAGGGATTGATTATGAAAAGATGTTTGCCCCATTTACAAGAATGGAGACAATTTGGCTATTAATTTCATTAACGACTCAAAACAAGTGGACCATTTTGAAAATGGATATAAAATCGACATTTCTAATTGAAGTTCTTGAAGAAGAGGTTCGCATCAAGTAACTACCTGCATATGTAAAAGTTGATAAGGAGAACAAGGTGTTAAAGTTAAAGAAGACATTGTATAGGTTGAAACAAGTGATAAGAGCATGGAACACCTACAAAGATGCACATTTCAGGACGCGCGAGTTTGTGCAATGTCTATATGAACATACGTTATATGTGAAGGTATGAAAAGATGACATCTTATTGGTTGCCTTGTATGTGTATGACTTAATTTTTACGAGAAATAATACGAAAATGATTGAGAAATTTAATTTGGAAATGACAAAGGAGTTTGAGATGATTGATTTAGGTTTCATGTCTTGTTTTCTCAAGTTAGAAGTGAGACAAGATAAATCTAGAATTTTTGTGTCTTAAGAAGTATATGCAAAGGAGATTTTAAAGAAGTTTAAAATGGAAGATTGTAATCTCATAAGCACCCCGGTTAAGAGTGATATGAAATTGTATTGAAGTTTAGTTAAAAGTTTGCATTATCTTACACGCAGAAGGATGGATATTTTATATGGAATTGACTTGGTAAGTCGGTACATGGAGGAGCCAAAAATGATGCAGTGGAAAACCATAAAACGAATTCTTCGTCATATTAGAGGTACATTATCTCATGTCTTATTTTACTCTTATTCTAATGAGTTTGATCTTGTTGGATGTTTCAATAGTGATTAGAGTGGAGATATGGATAATAGAAAGAGAACTATGGGTTTTGTATTTTTCATGGGAAGCACGACATTTACATGGATTTTGAAGAAACAACCTATAGTTACTTTCTTAACTTATGAAGCATAATATGTTGCCGCATCTTCATACGTATGTCACTCCTTATGGCTGCGTAAGTTACTAAAGAAGATGAACTTTGCTTAAGAGAAGCCAACATAAATTTGAGTGGATAACAAGTCAGTGATCAAATTGTCAAAGGACCTGGTGCATCATGAAGGGAGCAAGCATATTGATGTACGTTTTCACTTTATACGGGAGCATGTGAAAGATGGTGACATAGAGATGACTCACGTAGCGAGTCGTGAACAAGTAGCAAAATGCAAGAAAGAAGTTGCTCAGGATGCAAGAAAGAAAATAATTATGTTTAAGGGGGGAGGGGGGTGTTGGAAATCTAAACTTAATATGGTTCAATAGTTAAAGTGTTTGTAGTGGACATAATTTAAGACTAACTTAAGAGAGAATTTGAAAGGTCAAATGTTAGTTATTTTGGGTGTGTAACCTATGGATTTAAAACTCTTTAAGTCTACTTTTAGTTAGTGAAAGTTTTAAGTCATTTGGAGTTCTCTTTAAAACGTTATGGCTACTTTAGTAAAAAATGATCATAATTAACTGCTCTGTTTATAATTCCATTATTTATTGTTATACGAATTCCTAGAGTCTTCATCTAATGTTTTAGGCTTTTTAAGGAGTTGTAATAAGTTGTTAGTGTAGAGAATCTAAAGAGTTGATAATACAAAGGAACTTGCTTGTTATTCTTCTCTTCTTTCTACTTCAAAAGTGTCTAATACACGATTAGAATCTAATAAGTAAAAATGTTTTATTTAGTGCGTTTAATGTCCAAATAACTTTTCTTTTTGGAAAAGACAAGAAAGTAGTCTTCTGGAGCTATTAATGCCAAGTAAAGAAAAAATAATATTGAAAATCGATGTAAGTCATAATTTCGAATGAATGTTACAAATATCATTTCATATTTAGTTTCAGATTTGTTTATGATACGATTCTATCAATATTAATCAATTACTATTTCACACAATTTTATACAATTATAAATTAGTATTTAAATTTTATAAAATTATAGAATAATCCCTAAATATATTATATTATATAATTTTTTATTTTACTTCAATCTTGTCTCAAGAAAATGTAATAATATAAAAATTGATATAATAACTATTTTATTTTTATTAATATTATTTTACATATTTTCATGTAAATAACAACCACAAAAATTAAAATAAGAAAAGAATATTTAATTCTCCTATAGATATAAAATTAAGAATAAATAAAGTAAAAAGATATGCATTTACAATAAGTGAATTTAATTTCAAAAACTATCATTACATTTTTTAAAAGTTATTACAATAATTTTCACATGTATACAACAACAAGTGTACACATTATCAATATAAAATATATAAATTCTAAAAAATATTTATTAAATATATTTAGTTACATAATTTATAATCACCTTGTATAAGTCTAACAACTTAATTTTTTTAGTACATTCTTATTTGCATCTTTATTATTTATCGAATAAATTGTAGATAATTTTATAAAGTCACTCCTTTTTATTTATAGGTAACTATTATTTCATTTAGGAGAAGATTTAATAGAGCATGAGACATATCTGGATGTTAATGTGCCCATAAGAAATAGGAGGAATGATAAAAAGATTGAGAGGCCAAAGAAGAGCAAAATGAAATCCTTCGTCGAAGGAGAATTCAAAGTGAAGAGCTTAAGAAAGGAGTTTAATATATCTTTCATGATTTGACATTTATTTAGTGTGTTTTAAAGTACAAGCAATTTAAAGTCATAAATTCAAATATGTTTTAATATTCTCTCATTGTTGGAATGTGACATAGATTGTGAATTTGTGCTTCTCAATTTGAAATTACAAAGCCTTTTATTATATTTTTCTGGTAAATCAGCAAGATCTTTATACAAATAATAAAGGTTTGGTACAAACTGGAGATTTCTAAGCTGAAATCTCTTAGCTACCAAAAGGGTTCAAAAGAATCTACAACAATTCCTTACAACCTAAGTCTATACACCAAACCTAAACCACCATACTCTATACAATCTTCCTACCAAAAGATCTTATAAAGCTAGCTTATCTATCTAGTAACACAAGATTATCAACCCAATTTCTAGCTAGTTTATCTATCTAGTAACAAAGCCTTTTATTATCAAGGAGTACCAATATCATACTTTCCCTTTTCCCCCGTTTTTAATTTTTACTATTCTTTTATGTCATATACATTAGGGATAATGTATAAATCAAGTGTGGTGGAGAAAATTAATTACTAATTTTTATCAATTTTGTTATAATACGCTTAATAGGAAATAATTCTAAAAAAATTTAACTTTAAAAGAATATTAATTAAAATAATTTATTATAAGTTTAGTTACTATTGTAATTTGATTTCTTTAGGCAAACATTCATAAGCATTAAATATTAAGTTAATTTTAGTTTACTTCATAATTTAAAAAATGGATACTTGGTTTACATTATGATACTTTTTGTACAATTTGGACATATGATTGAGTTAAAACTAAAATTTTAGCATCCCACAAAAAAAAGATGATAAAAAAATTATTACTTAATGAGCATTAAATAAACTTTCATTCACTAGCGAAGCATGTTGGAAATAATGATGTGGTTGAGAATTGAGATATTATATCTATTTTTGACTATTTTATTTATGATCTTTTCTCTCCTTTGTACTTTGAAATTGTTTTAAATTTTTATGATATTTTCTTTTTATTTAGTATTGTTTATTTTATTTGTTTCAAGTATCTCTTCCATATTCTATTTTTTATTAATTTTTTGCCATGGCACGTAATTACATTGATGTATCTTTTAGATATAAGAAAGAAACATCAATGTCAAGGACCAAAGAAGTTCTCTTTTTCTTATCATCTTCTTTTATCTTTACGTTTTACATATTATTTCTCTATTTTTGTGCTTATCATATGTCCATGAAAGACAATGTACAAATTAAGGGGGGATTGTTATAAGTCTTTGCTAGTTTACTAGGAAAATTATTTTCAAATTAATTATTTTTAATTGTAATTAGCTTAGTGAGTTACTATTTTGGGAAATAAATACTGAAGATTGAGATGGTTAAGGTGATTCATTAGAATTATGATTGTTTTACCATTCAACTAAGTTAAGTTAATGGATATGGTCACAAATGAGTTTTTTTAGTTTAAACTTAATCGAACAATGTTAAGAACTAATTCTTGAATAAAATGATTAGACCATGCACGTGATTTTAACATGATTAGAGATAGAGTTTAGCTTTATAAATGGATGTATGTTCCTTACTTATTATGAATTTATTATGAAAAATTATTAAAAATTTAAACTAAGCTAGTATTAATAAATTATATTTCATAGAGCTTAATCTAATTTATAGTTCAGGATTTCAAGTAATGCTAGTAGCCATTTGAAACTATGACCTAGTTAAGTAATTAGAGGTATTTATGACAAGGTTTTTAATATCACATAAAAATTTTAGGATCATAATTCAAATAAGCTCATCATAGCCTAAAATGTTATCTTAAATAATTTTTTGATTTTTGCTTAATATAGTTTGCAAGTATTATGTGTTTAAAGTTTTTTCTTATTATATCTTCATCTTATATATAGGGTTTTGTTATATAGAGTTGATATTTGAAAAGATTGTTAAGTTATATTAGATTATTGGTTGATATGAGTATTTAGTGACTTAGGTTGTTGATTAATGGTGTGATTAGGTAGATAATGAGTGATATTAATTAGTTCAATTATGGTTAATATCTTTTGAGATTGATTTTCATGAGGATAAGCGGAATTCTAAATATGGAAGAACTTGATAAGAATAAAATGTGTGTATATTTTTCTTAGTATTTTTATATTTTAATACTATTTTAATTGGATGTATGTTTTGTTTTAGTTAAATGTAGAAGTTGTTTAATGCATATTGATTAATAATCAAAGGAATTTACTCGAAAAATATAAAGAAAAACCCAATTATGATAAACATATCCTAACACACGACTGTTTTGTTACATAAGCAAAGCAGGAATATATTAAGTGTGAAAGAAAAATCTAAAGGAATCACAATCTAAAACACAAGCATATAAAAAATGGTGAGTCTTGCCTAAAAGACTTGATAAAAGAAAAGTGATACGTAACTTAGTATATAATTGAATAGGAGACCATATGGCACAACAATGATCTAGATTGTTTTTACAATAGATGTCATAATAAAAATATATGGAAACTTTAAATGACATATATAGTTTAATTTAGTTTTACATCTTTAGTTTTGTAATTAGGAACTTGTATAGGGAGAACAGGCCTTAGAAGACATCTTGCCTCCATTTTCAACATTCAAGGAATAGCAAAATCATTACAAGGAAGCAAATCACTTTAGGAAATCTAGATCATATTTAGGGGATACCTTACAATGAGTTTTTTCTTTTTTTATTATTGCTTTTGTTATTTGAAAGATGGGAACCAAATACGTACTTAAGCTTCACAAGCTTCTAAGCCAGAAAGACATAAAGAGGGGCCTGTAAAAGTTTCAAATAATTCATTTAAGTATCAAAATTTGATGGAGATCAATTGGAAAACATTGGAAGACATTTGAAAAGAAGTAGAGAAAAGAAGGACAAAGAAGCTCTTGATGACTTAATTGTGGAACTTTATGCTAGTCAAGAAGCTTTACTAATTCAAGAGTTTGAATTCTTTAAAGGAAAAAGCTATGGAGTAAGGTTATAGAATATAACAAATGTTGATGAGAGGTTGGTATTTAGAGCTAGTCTTATATTGGATTTACACCTCAGAGAAGCAAAAGGAAACCAGTGCCAAAATGTTCTTATAAATGGTTTTAGAGTCATCTTTTCTGAGCAATTACAAAGTTTTAGAAGCTAATATGTGCTATTGTGCTTCCTTGACAAACACTAAACTTGTTGAGTTTGATGTTTTAGTTTTTTGAAATTCCAAATTTCTATTTAGATAGGGATTGAACATTTAAAATTATTTATTTGTTTAATGAGATTATAATAAAAATGTGCTTCCCTTTTATGACTAGTTGATAGGGTTTTTACCCCTATAAAAGGCTTCTTTATTAATGAAATTAGGATTAATTGTATTATTTTGTTAATAAAAATTATTAGGGAGAATTTTCTTCATTTTTGATTAAAGAACCTCTTAATTTAGGTTCTCTAATAACTTAAGATTTTTCTAGCTTGCTTATGGTGTTTAACCTTATAATTTTATCTTTTCCATCCTATTTTTTCTGTAAGTGTTATGATTCATTACCTTATTTTCTGTTTTAAAGTTTTTTTCTTGAATCAAGCTTGTCTTGATAGATCGATACTTGGTCAATGTTCATATTAGTATTAAATCTCACTAGTTAATTAGAATTTGGTATCAAAGAATTTTTCTATATTCAGATTTTCTATGAAATCCATTTATTCATATTTTCAACGTTATTAGGTCATCTTACTAAAAATTTCATTTCTTTATATGTTGTTATATTATTGTTTTTTGTTCTAGTGGAAAGGGAGAACGTGCCATTGAGTTACTTCAGATAATACATTTAGATGTCTGTGGTCCTATGTCCACTAGCGCTCAAGGTGGATTTTCATATTTCATTACGTTCATAGAAGATCATTCCAGATATAGTTATGTGTATATGATGAAAAAAAAAGTCTAAATCATTTAAAAAGTTCATAAAATTTAGACTTGAGGTTGAGAAACAAACTATTAAAAGTATTAAGAAATTTAGCTGAAATCGAGGTGGAGAATACTTAGATTATGAGTTTATTGGTTACGTAAAAGAGAATGAGATTCTCTCACAGTGGACTCGTCCTATAACTCTACAACATAATGGAGTTTCTAAGAGGAGAAATCGTATACTGTTATATATGGTATGTTTTATAACGAGTCATATAGTCCTTCCTATCTCTTTTTAGGGATATGCCATTGAAACTGCAACATACCTTTTAAATAGAGTTCCATCCAAATCAGTTGACAAAACACCATATGAGATATGGACTAGTAAAAGACCTAGATTTTCACTCATAAAGATTTGGAGATGTGATGCTTAAGTGAAGCGTGCTATATATAATAAAATTTAAGTTAAATAAGATAAATGCAAATTTGTGGGGTACCTAAAAAAGAGTTTTATATATCAATTTTACCATCCTCTTGAGCAAAAGGTGTTTGTCTTAAGACATGCTACATTCTTAGAAAGAGAATTTATTGTCAAAGAAAGCAGTGAGAGTGAGGTAGAACTTAGTGAAGTTTAAGAGCCACAAATTCACATTAAAATGGAGCAAGAACCTCAAATTGATACATATGATGCACAACTGAGAGTTTAAGAGACACATAGTCTACTATGCACTAATAGGATACGTCGTCCCCCATTAGATTATACATACATGTTGAGCAAGGAAAGATAATGTATCACTCATACATGATGAGCATACTAATTTTAAAGAAGCAATGTCTAAAATTGATTCTTTAAATTGACATAAAGCCATAAGATCTAAAATGGAATCCATGTACACTAACTAAGTATGGACTTTGATGGATGCACCTGATGGTATTGTACTTATAGGATACAAGTGCATTTTTAAGAGAAAAATTGACATAGATGGTAATGTACATATGTACAAAGAAAGTTAGTGGCTAAAGGTTACAAACAAAAATAAGGAGTTGATTTTGATGAAACCTTTTCGTTGGTAGCTATGATAAAATATATAAGGATCTTATTGGCTATAGTAGCATATCATGACTATAAAATCTAGTAAATGGATGTCAAAATATTATTTTTAAGGGAAATTTGATCATAGTTTTCCGATATATGTAGTTTTCATATTTTAACCTCAATATTCCACAAGCGTATAGGTCATTTACGTAGTACCTAAGGTGCCGATCCCACGAAGAGGGTTAATCTAATCCTAAACTCTAAGGCTGAAACAAATTGCAGAAATTCAACTGTAACTAAGCCAAAACAATAACACAATTCAATCAACTAATTCAACTCAAGAATTAATCACGAAATATTAAAAAATTAGTAAATTGCAATGCACACACCAAGAATGACCTAAGGAACTACCAATTGAGATAAAGGGGAAAATTATACTTATCTTCAACACTAACCTAATTAATTATAAAATGTCGGATCTTTGGTCCTGGACTATCCTAGGGTTGATTAATCTCTCTTAAGTTATAATTAAAAGCCTTAAATTATAAACCCTAATCAAATTATGGAAAATTGCAATTTCTAAATTCATAATTTATCCAACCCTAATTAGTTCTAAATTTTTCCATTAGACTACTAAAACCTATGTAAGATATCTCTTCACATAGTTACCGATTTGATTAATTTCTTGTTCTTATTAAATTATCTAACTATCATTAGCCCAATTTAATTATTTTTCATCGGTTCACCCTCTCATTCTGTTACTAATTTATGAAAATGAAAAAATCAATCACATTGAATCCAATTCACATAAACAATCATATTTTTATTAAATCAAAGATAAAAATAACCCGAAGGTGAGTTTAGACAATCCCTAACATTAATAAGTCCTATTTCAATAGAAATTCCAATTTTATACATAAATAAAAATGGAAATACACTAGAAATTAGATCTGAATGGATGATGGAAGCAGCAATGACAAGAAACCTCCTGTTCCGGGAACTACTTCGTGTAGGCTTCTTCTCCACGTCTCTCTTCCTTCATCTCTTTCTCAATATCTTATTGAACTCTCTCCAGGGTTTTGTAATGGTGGCATATGCAAGAAACTCTTTCTTTTTATTCTTGTTCTATTTATGTTCTTTAGTGTTTAAGGTTGAACTAGGGTATTTTCGGGGTCTGAAAGGCCTAAAAAATCCCTCGAAATGCAAAGTTTGTAAGTGACTACGGATCTGCCCAACGTAGGCCACGATCATGGCCTACTTCTAAGCCTTCTGTCATACCGATTGTGGGCTAACTCTGGTGCTTCTGTCACAATCGTGGCCTAGTCGTTATTTTGGCCTAAATGTCTCTGAAACTTTTCCATTCTTTGATGTTCACCCTGAAACACTAAGAAACACATTAAAGTACCTAAAAATATAATATTTAAGCTCAAAGACTTGTACTAACCCATAAAATACTTAAAAACACAAATAATTAACAAACTATCATAATTCTAACCTAAACATATACTAAATGATTGAATTAATAGCTAAAAACATATCAACCTATGCCCTAAAACATGATGCAATTTACACTTATCAAATTTACTAGAGGATGTGTATATGACACAACCTGAAAATTTTGAATCCAAGAGATTTCCTAATTAAGTATCTAAGTTGAGAACGTCCATAAATGAACTTAATTAAGTGACACAAAATTGGAACATCGATTTTGATGAGACAGTTAAAGAGTTTGATTTTATTATAAATATGGATGAACCATGTGTCTATAAGAAGGTTAGTGGGAGTGCATTCATTTTCTGAGTGCTATATGTGGATGGCATATTGTTGATTAGACATGACATACCTATGCTTCAATCCGTAAAGATTTGGTTATCTAAGAATTTCTTTAAGAAGGATATAGGAGAAGCAATTTATATTCTATGAATAAAGATTTATAGAAATAAATCAAAGGGGTTTCTTGGGTTATCCCAATCCACGTACATAGACAAAGTGTTAAAGAGGTTTAGCATGAAGAACTCTAAGAAGGGATTCTTACCCATATCGTATGGGATTTCTCTCTCACAGGGTATGTATCCAAAGACATAAGAGGAGAGAGATAAAATGGATTGTATTCTATAATACTTCAATAATTAGATCAATCATGTATGCAATACTAGGGATTAGACTGGATGTGTCTTATCCTTTAAGCATAACGAGCAGGTTTCAAGCCAATCTAGGTGAGGGTAACTAGACTACTGTGAAAACATCTTAAATTAAATAAGAAGAACTAAAGATGTTTTCTTAGTTTATGTAGGAGCTAAACTAAGAGTTCAAGGATATTAAGATGCTAGTTTCCAGTCAGATCATGATGATATCAATCACAATCTGAGTATATCATCACAATAAATGGTGGTGCGGTACGTTGGAAAAGTTATAAAAAACTAACCATTGTAGATTTAACAATCGAAGTAGAGTACATTTCAATGTCAGAGGCGATAAAGGAAGCAGTTGGGATCAAGAAGTTTAGTACCAAACTTGGAGTGGTTCCTAGCATTGTTGAACCTATATTATTGTACTATGACAACAAAGGTGCTATTGCACAGGTAAAGGAACCAAGGTCTCATCAATGATCCAAACATGTACTCAGGAAATTTTACTTGATCAGAAAGATAGTGGAATGAAAAGACATAGTATTAGAGCGAGTTCTCACTAAAGAGAATCTTGTAGGTCCTCTCACTAAGCCCCTATCTCAAAAGAGACATTATCAACATATGGATGGATATGGTATTAGATACTTAGGTGATTAGCGTTAATGCAAGTGGGAGATTCTTAATTTATGCCCTTGTAGCCAATCATTTGGATGAAATTTCATGGATAACACTATTATTTATTAATGAAAAGGCATTATCTATCCTTTTGTATTAAGTTAATTACATTTTATATTTTAATACTGAAGATAAAACCTCTAGAATAATTATTATGTTATTCAAATTATGATGAGATCATAATTGTGATATTCAAATTACATTTACGTATTGTTCCTAAATGTTCCTAGTTGCAGTTTTATCAAGACGGGATATTGTTAAAACTATAAAACTAAAACATATTATGTTTCTTTCTTATGAAGAAAGTAATTAATCTCATAAATTAAAGTATGGAGATACTTAAACTAATATATTGATGATTATTAGAGAATAAGTCATTGAACTGACTTGAATATGAGAATCACGAATGGAGTATTACTTATGTGTCTATGGATTTTCTCGTAGTGATGGTTGTGTAATTGATACTTAGAATTGAGATTACCAAGGTATCTTGTATGAAAATTACTTTGTTTTGATGCTATTTATAAAATGTCCTAGGATAATTCAATCAGTAGTACTTAGATGCAGTATAAACTATACAGAGATGGTTGAGTAAGTCAATAAACGATTTATCACTCTAAAGTAATTAGAGAGAATATTCTACTATTTTTGATTAGTTGTGATTTATAAAATTCTCTGGCCAAAGTGAATTTACATTTGAAAAGGTTTTTTCAAATTTCAATAACAAATTAATTACTAATTAGCAAGAACGAACATGATTAGACTAAAAGAGTAGACAATATATCCATACTATATCTAGTTGGAATATTGGATGACGACAGGATTAAATTATACATCATAACCATGCACAGACAGGTTAAATCAAACCATTTTGACATTTTTGATATTTAGGTGGTCATGGTATATTGCTAGACATTAATCTTGATCTATGATTATAAATTGTTTGAATGGATAAGTAAAGATAAATTAAAAGGAGTTCCAATTTATCTGATTCTAATTGTGAATTAGAATTAGAATTTATAGTCATTGCCAATATATTAGGAACCTAATAGGTTACACATCACAGAGTAATTTATGAAAGAAAAATCAATTTAATTAACTTGGACTTAATTATAAAGTTTGAGAAACTTAAAGATCAAATATGGGATATTTCTTTTGATTGAAATTAAATTAATTATACACTTCAAGAACATTAAAAATTATTGATGGACAAAATTCGTAGTAAATTAGCGACAAAAATCTAATTTCGTTGGTAAACTTGTCTTGAAAAATGATATTTTTTGACAAAAAAAGAATATGTCGGTAAATATGGAGGGAATTTATTTGTGAAACTTTGCTAACAAAATTAGATGACAATGTTTGGTGGTAGAAATGAACGATAAATTTTACAAACAAAAATAATTTCGTCAGCAATTAACCGACAGACAATTCTATCAGTAAAACTAAATGATGTCGATACTGTTGGATCGTCAAAAGAAAGCATGCTACATTTAGAGAAATGGTAGATTTCAAAACTTTTAAGAAATCATTTTTCCAGAAGAAGCAAAAAATCCAAATTATCATGCCAATCCATACATTATATGGTATAAGGATAATAAAAACATAAACAAGATGAAGAGTATTA
>JANSVA010020934.1:0-14989 GCA_025504915.1 Erythroxylum reticulatum | reverse complement strand
CTTCATTTACAGAGATATTAATAGGAGAAGAGAAGCTTTTAGTTACAATAGAATCCTATGAATAAGCAGTTTAAATTGAAACAGCTATGGCTATCTTGATACAACAGATTGTACATGTTTGAATTGGTCAAGGAGCTTGAGAATCTTTGGATGGTTGAGTTGTATCCTTATCCTTAACACTCCCCCGCAACATCGAGGAACCATTGAGGAGACCAATCTTAGATCTGTTGAGTTGAAACTAGTGCTTGGGAAGTGGTTTGGTGAGTAAGTCTGCAAGTTGATCCTTTGAAGATATATGTAAAACACGAAGAGCACCACGTTGAGCCAAATCTCTGACAAAGTGTATATTAATTTCTAAGTGCTTCATCTTGGAGTGCAGAATAGGATTATGACAGGTATAGGTAGTCGAAATAATATCATAATAGATAGTAGGAGAAGGAACCTTAAGACCAACCTCTTGAAGAAGTGACTTGACCCACTGGACTTCGGCAACAGTACCTGCAACAGCTCAATATTCAGCCTTAGTGGGCGATAGGGCCACGGTTCGTTGCTTTTTGGAGCTCCAACTGATGGGAATATTTCCAAAATACAAAATAAATCCAGATGTGGAAGTTCTGTCCAAAGGATAGCCTGCCCAATCAGCATTTGAGAAGGCATGAAAGACAAGAGAAGACTGAGGTGTAATATGAATGCCAAACTGAATGGTGGACTTGAGATATCTAAGGAGATGTTTTAAAGCAATCCAATGAGAGTTGTTTGGACAGTGCATAAATTGAGAAAGTTTGTTCACCGTGAAGGCAAATCCAGTCTTGTGAGACTTAAATATTGCAAGCCGCCAACCAATTGACAATAAGTTATAGGATCAACTGCTTAATCAACAGAGGTTGATTTGAGCAAAGAAGAGGTAGTGACAGTAGGAGTAGAGACCTCTTTAGCACAATCCATATTAGCAATATGAAGAAGTTTCCTTACATAGTGATGTTGAGATAGAATAATACCCTTTGAAGTCTTGTAAAGATCAACACCGAGAAAGAGAGATAACTCATGGGGATCTTTTAATGAAAATTTTTCACCGAGTGCTTGTATGAACCGAGTGATGAATGCAGAATTATTTCTCGTCATAATGAGATCATCGACATACACCAGGAAATAACAACAAATAGAATCATGGTTGTATATAAATAAAGAGTGATCACTTTGATAAGATTGAAAACCAAATTGTAATGTGAAGGAACATAAAGCCTGATACCATGCTCGAGGTGCCTGTTTAAGGCCATAAATTGCTTTAACCAATTTGCGAACATGATGAGGCTTTTCTAAATCAGTAAAACCTAGTTGTTGGCTCATGAAGACATCTTCTTGCAAGGGACCATGCAGGAAGGCATTGTTTACATCTAGTTGTAGCAATGACCAATGGTTTGTCACTGCCAAAGTAAAAACAACACGGATTGTGACCGGCTTGACAACCGGATTGAATGTATCACCAAAGTCAAATCCAGGGCATTGATTGAAGCCATTTGAAATTAGACGGGCTTTGTATTGTTGAAGAGACCCATCAGTGTTTCTTTTGATCCTGAAAATCCACTTACATCCAACTAAATTTTGGTGAGAGTGAGGAGGAATAAGATCCCAAGTTTGATTTTTTAGCAGTGCATTAAATTCAGCAGTCATAGCAGAGTGCCATTCAGGAGAAGAGAGAGCCTATTTAACTGTAGTTGGTTATAATACTTCGGGTAATGGGTGTTTAGTAGCACTGTGAACTTGTTTGGGTTTTGAAATGTTGTTTTTGGAGCGGGTGACCATAGGATGAAAATTTTTAGAGGGATTTGAAACAGCAAAAGGTAAAATATGTAAAGGTGTTATGGGACTAGTTTGCACTGTGATGAGATTAGGTTATATTTCGGTTGGGACAAAGTCATTGGTGGAAGAGGTAGTCGGTGTAGGGATTGGAGGTTGTGTAGGCTGAAAAGGAATTTGGGTGTGAGTAGGAATATGTGAGGGAAGATCATACCAACTTGAACTGGAGTGGGACTCTGAGAGAAGTTGTGTTTGATAAGGAAATGTATTTTCTAAAAAAAGAACATGACGAGACACGATGTATTTTTGGAATTTAAAGTCATAACAGATGTAGGCACTTTGATGGTGGGAGTAACCAAGGAAGACATAAGGGACAGACTTGACATCAAATTTTGATTTCATGTAAGGACATAGACAGGGAAAACGGAGGCATCGAAGACTCTAAGAGACTGATAGTTGGGAGGTCGATTAAACAACTTGTGAAAAGGAGATGAGAGTTGAGTAGTGGTGTGGGTAAACGATTAATAAGATAGGCTGCAGTTTAAAAAGAAAATGACCAAAATGAATAAGGAAGAGAGGTAGTTTGCAGCAAGGTGAGGCCTGTTTCATGTAGGTGATGATGTCGGCGTTTGGCAGCGCTGTTGTGTTATGGTGTGTGAGGTAGGGTTTGAAGATGATTGATACCACAAGATTGAAAATATCTTTTAAGAGCAACGTATTCCCCACCCCCATCTGTGTAAATGGATTTAATTCTAATATTGAAGGTATTTTCAACAAGTTTTTGGAAGGTGGGGAAAACATTATAAACATCATATTTAACTTTTAATGGAAAGAACTAAATGTACTTTGTGAAATGGTCAACAAAAATGATGTAATATCGAAAACCATCTTAAGATTACACAGGGGCAGGGCCCCACAAGTCTGAATATAAAAGTTCAAGAGGGCGAGAACTTGTTAATGTAGAAACACCAAATGATATTCTATGACTTTTATTACGTTTGCAAGGATTGCAAACATTTTCTTTTATTAAAGAGACAGGAAGAGAAAATTTAGACAAGATAAATTTGAAAATTTTGGAATTTGGATGACCAAGTCGTTGATGCCATGAATTGGAGACAGGTATGGAGACAAACTGGAGATTTCGAGTTGCAAGGAGTGAGCTTATACAAGCATTGATCAAGTTGGCCTTTGGACAGAATCTCCCCCGTGAATTTATCCTTCATAAGAAAATAGTTAGAGAAAAATTCAATGGACACCTGATTAGAATCACAAAATTGAGATACAAAAATGAGTTTAGTTTTGGCACAGGGTACATAGAGAACATTGGAAAGGTGGCATGATTTATTTGTTAAGGTTATAGTACCAGAACCAACACGAGAAATGGACAAACCTAACATATCTATGAGTTGCAGCTCATAATTTCCATTCTAGGGTGAGTGGAGAGAGAGATTGCATAGATCATTTGTAACATGATGAGATGCTCCAGTATCCACAAGCCATAGAGAGTCTAAATTTGTGGTAGCATGAGAAAAGTGAGCTTGTCGATTTTAGGAAAATAAATCTCTGAAGTAGTCTTTAGCTTTAAAGCAAAATTTGATATGATGGCCAAATTTTTCGCAAAACTGACATTGCACTTTGACTTGAGCATCTGATCTTCGATTGTGAGTGGATGGAAAGGAAGGATGTGGCTTTGATGAATTATGTGATTCAAAGATGGACAAGGATTCTTGAAAAGCAGAAGTATTAGAGGACTGAAAAGTATTGGTAGGCTTACCAAAATTACCCTATCTTTGTTGATGAGAATACTTATTGCTTGTACTTTTTCGGGCATGATTGGCTGTCATTAAAGAAGGATCAAAACTGGGATCAATTTGCTTCAGATATAGTTCATGAGCCAACAATTTGTCTTGAAGTTCATCAAATGTGATGACGGTATCCCAAGCATGAATAGTTGTTACAATATCTCGGAATTCAGACCCAATGCTGCCAAGGACATGTACCACGTGATCAACACCACTAACTGGACTACCACAGAGAGATAGATCCTCAGCAATGGACTTGACAGATTGTAAGTAATCAGCCACAGAACGAGAATCACGCTTTGTTCTAGACAATTTTTCCCAAAGAGACAGAATTCTGGTGGCAGACTTGTTTGCAAATGCTACTTGGAGTTTATTCCATTCCTCTGCTGAGGTCTTAGCATCTGCAATGGTGTTCATAACAACAAATGTTAATGAAGCAATAATAGCTGCAAGTATAAGTTGATCTTGACAATCCCAAAATTCATAGTCTGGATTAGAAACTTGGTGACCATCCTTTTCAATGGTTGCAGAAGGAGGTTTGATAGTGCCAAGAACATAACCCATCAAATTATGTCCTCGAAGTAAGGGTGTGATTTGAGCTCTCCATGTGGAATAATTTTGAGTAGTAAGTTTTAAAGGTAACTGGGATCCATTAATGGCAACTGAGGATTTTCCAGAAGAATGATTAATGTTGTTGGCTGAATTCATGATGGAAATGAAAAAAAAATGATATATGTATAGGTTGGATCACTGCTCTGATATCATGTAAAGATTATAAGAATGAACAAAATAATATGAAAGCTTGATTCATTACTTCATTTACAGAGATATTAATAAGAGAAGAGAAGAGAAGCTTTTAGTTACAACAGAATCCTATAAATAAGCAATTTAAATTCAAACAGTTATGGCTATCTTGATACAATAGATTGTACATGTTTGAACTGGTCAAGGAGCTTGAGAATCTTTTGTTGGTTGAGTTGTATCCTTATCCTTAACATGCCTTACCCATTAATTAATTATGTCACATGTAATCGCTCTCACCTACCCACTTGAAGTTTCTAGCTGTTGTTATTGTAGGATATGAGCCCCGAAGTTATAAAGAGGCCACTCAGGACCCTCGTTGTTGTGAAACAATGAAGAAAGAAATCAATACGTTGAAAAGAAAAAACACCTGGACACTTGTGGACCCTCCTTCAAGTAAACATGCTTTGGTTTGTAAATGGGCGTATTGTATTAAATACAACTCTAACGGCACCATCGAGCGTTACAAGGCTCGTCTTGTTATCTTTGGAAATGATCAAGTTTCATTGTTGATTACATTGAAACTTTTACTCCTATTGCAAAATTGGTAACTGATTTTATCTTGTTAGCTATTACTGTGGTCAAAGGTTGGGAGTTACATCAGTTAGATATTAATAATGCATTTCTTTACGGGGACTTGCAAAAGGAAGTGTATATGAAGCTCCCACTTAGTTTCTCTTCTTCTACTCTCACTAAGGTGTGCAAACTTCGTAAATCAATGTATGGCCTTCGTCAATCTCATCGTAACTAAACTTGCTTTTGTTCTACACTCTTATGAGTTCATTAGACCATACTTTATGTACTTACTGTCAAGTCGACATTTTTCTTGTGGTTCTTATTTATGTTGATGATCTTACATTATTTGGCAATAGTTCGGTTACGTGTGTGGCTTCAAGCAATAATTAAACACTTATTTTCATATTAAAGATTTGGGTGTTTTGAAGTATTTTCTAGGCAAAGAGGTGACCCGTAATCCTGAGGGCATTTTTGTTATCACAACGGAAATATGCACTAGATATCTTGTCTGAAGTTGGACCTTTTGCTATAAAACCTGCATCTTTTCCCATAGAGTAGAACCATAATCTAGCCAAGGCTTCAGGCAGTAGTACTGTTGCCTGGTTAGTCGTGTTGTGTACTTGACTATTACTTGCCCTAAAGTCAGCTATTTTGTTGATGTATTGTCATAGTTTCTCCAAGCACCACATAAAGAACATCTAGATGCAACATATCGTATTCTTTGTTTATATCAAAGGAACCTTAGGACAAGGTGTATTTCTGCAATTTAATAGTGTTCTCCAATTGTATGCTTACAGTGATTCTGATTTGGCAGTTGGTCGTTGACTCGTCAGTCCCTCACTGGCTATTTTGTGTTACTTGGGTGTTCACCGATTTCTTAGAAAACAAATAAACAACTTGCTCTCTCATTCATTGGAAGAAGACAAATATTGTACTATCGCAGTTGCTACTTGTGAACTTGCTTAAGTCATTATGTATTTTCTTTTTTTAATCTATTTTAAAACATAAAATTTCACCTCTAAATTAAATATTATCTTTTTGTTTGGATTAAGGGAACACATGCATCGTATATTTGATTGTAGCATATGCATGACGTGAATGATTAACTTCCACAAGTAAAAAAAAGTTGAAAAAATAATCAATTGAAGATAAGGTTAATTTAAAACTAATAATTAAAGTTTATCTAAAAATTTACACGATGTATTACAAAACTTTTAAATATTAAATATTAAATTCTTTCTCTTTGATAAAAGTTTTAGAAATATATCGTATAAAATATGTAAATATTTAAAAAAACATGTAAGTTAAGTTGAATGAATAATTTCTAATTGATTTTTATTAGTCCTAAATTTATAACTTTATTTTATGATTCAAATTAATTTTTAATAAAAATAATACTACACTAGTTTTATTAATATAAATATACTTTATTAAAAATTAATTAAAAATAACTACTTTTCGATTTTCGACAACGAGGAGTGGCCTAGTTGATGTAAACTCCTCACTTAAGGCTCTCCTTTGTAGGAGTTCTTGAGTTCAAGTCACAAAAAGGAGGAGAAATGAAAATTTCCTTGTTGATGATCCTCTATCCCCCTAAGTAAGCTCCTTAATCGGATCAATTACCTCACTTTCAGTGATAGTGTAGGAGTTGGAGTTACTAGGGAACTTGAGGCTGCTGGAAACCTAAGGCTGAGCAGGGTCAGTGATTAATTAGCAAGCTGATTAATCAAGTATTTGACAATTCCTTGTGCACGAAAGTGTACAGGCTACGTATGAACCTAAGGGATCTTGGGATTCCAGATTTACCTCCTCTAGGACTCTGGAGGTAGGATATTGGAGGCTTAGTATTAGTCCAACTAAGCTGGGATACCTAATTAATAAAAAAAAGCATAGTTTTCAACTTTTCACATTTCACAACCACCAACAAATGTACGGTTTATAATTTTTTCTAGTTCTTTACTCCTTGATGAATTTTCATAATTCACATAAAAATAAAAGCACACTTTTCAACTTTTCATGTAGCGCCCCCTTACTGCAGGGTACACACTGGGATGCCCGGAGGTCATTTCAGTACATAACCTACGATAAGGGCGAGCTACGTTCGATCACTATATTCACTTCACATGGCATCATATCAATATTCACTTATAAAGCATCAATAGAAAAATCACAATACTTTAAAACTAACATTTTCCTCGTTTCATTTCATAAAACTCGAATGTCTACATTGTGTTTTTCAACATTTTCTATATATACATCGTCAAAACCTAATACAAAAGTATTACATGAAAGAGGAAATATACACAATCTAACTAATCTATCCAAAAATCCCAACTGACTGACCTTTGAGCCATGACTTCTCTGGCCAATCACAATCTGTAAAGCCTCTCAGTAGCTAGAGTCGTCTCTCGGTCCTGAAAAGACAACGTTGCAATTTTGATGAGTTTTGCGAACTCAATGAGGTAACCATCATCGATGGTTCACTCAATTCATGTATCACAACAATTCATACAACGTATAATCACATAC
The DNA here is from genome assembly GCA_025504915.1 of Erythroxylum reticulatum. Taxonomy (NCBI): domain Eukaryota; kingdom Viridiplantae; phylum Streptophyta; class Magnoliopsida; order Malpighiales; family Erythroxylaceae; genus Erythroxylum; species Erythroxylum reticulatum. The sequence goes on along the minus strand of JANSVA010020934.1, from coordinate 7,544 downwards.
TGCACTTTACATAAATCTCACATTTTCACTCAAGCATAAGCATTTCATGTCAACAAATATACTTAACAATATGCATTTGAGGTACTCATGAGATACTTTCCAATTATTATATTGTTGTGATCAAGTGCCTGAACTGTCCCATATCTATTTTGGATGCTGGGCTCATTAATAACTGTCCATTATCAGATGAGGATACAGGGCTCATTATACATAGTAAGCCTTAGGCTCTAAATCACTATTTGAGCTTGAGGCTCTTTTAATTTTCTGAGTTTTAAGCTCTTTTTCACTTTTGGTGGCTATTCTAGTCACAGCTGTCATTATCTGATTATGCATTCATGTATGGAATGCATGTACCACAATCAATCACATTATCAAGTACTTAAGTCTTCACATTCACATTCAAATAGCACTTCAATATCTCAATCCACATTCACATTCATCGGACCTTTTGTTCGGAATCCATAATTAAACACATTCAATTATCATTCAAAACACAAATTAAGCAATCAAGTAATTAAGTGAGACCGTTTAGGTTACTCACAGGTTGCTTTCGAAGCTAATGCCTGGAAGTTCCGGCAACGTCTGGGGGTTGACTTTCCAGTTTCTCCTTTATATCAATTAACATATACAATATCACAATTTGTACAATCATAAGTGTTTAATAATGCACATGTATGAAATGAAATATGTACAATGCATGCTCATGATAACCCCGAGCATTTTACTATCAATCTCATCACAAGATTATTCTCATAATCAAGACTCATCTCAGTATAATTAATACTTAAGTTTCTGCCTCACTAAAACCATTAAATTCACAATTCGACTTCTTTGAGACAATTTGTAAGCCCATATCTGTAGTTTAATCCAAATTAAAAAACATCTCCTTAGACTTCCTACAGATCGAGATATCATCAAAATATAAGAACATGTTCAGTAAAATATCCAATTCATGCTCTTCCAACTGATACCCTTACTTTCATTAGATCAACCATTTTTGAGTCAAAACTAAAAGCTATGATTTCTATAGAGAGAGAGATAGAAAAATGTGTTATGAATCTAACACTTAAAAAATCAGATCATTTGGAGGTCAGATTACAAAGTTATGGATGAAAGAATCAATTAAGGTTCTGTTTATATAAGACGAAACAGATAGCAGACGAATGCCCAAAAGCAAACGAATGGTGAGCAGACGAATGCCAAAAGCAGATGAAACGAAATAGCAGACGAATGCAGAAGCAGACGAATGCCAGAAGCAGACGAAAGGAAAGAGCAGACGAATGCCAAAAGTAGACAAAAGGAAAGAGCAGACGAATGCCAAAAGCAGATAAAAGGAAAGAGCAGACGAAAGGAAAGAGTAAACGAATGCAAAAGCAGATGAATGCCAAAAGCAGACAAAAGGAAAGACCATACAAATGCGAAAAGTAGATGAAAGGAAAGAGCAGACGAATCAGATGGTCAACTTAAGACAAAGCAAAAGTCAACCTAAGACGATAAAGATGGTCAACCTAAGATGAAGTAAAAGTCAACCTAAAACAATACAGATCTTAAGACGAAGCGTCTTTATAGACAATACAACTCTTAAGACAAATGACGTCATCACAAACAATATGACGTCATCACAGACGATACATCTTTACAGACGATGCGTCTCTTAAGACGAATGACATCATCACAGGCGACATGACGTTATCACAAATGATGCGTCTTTATAAATGATGCATCTCTTAAGACAAATGACGCCATCATAGATGATATTACGTCGTCACAGATGATATGTCTTTACAGACGATACGTCTTTACACTCCTGGACTCAAAAACCTTTTTCTTGAATATCACTAAGTTTTCATCAACTCACGTGTAAACACCTATAACTTCATACTTGCATAATGAAGAAACAGAGCCTATCACCTTTCCATATCTAACTCTCTACACTAACCCAATACATCATTTCATTGCTACTTTAACTCCAAGAACCATTTCCGCGACATCTGATCACTAATAATCCCCTTAACACATTGTTTAAGAATACAATTATACGTAAATGCCATGATCATGCACTGACAATAAATTCATCAACTTTATTTCATAAATCCACAACTCTAACAATTATATTCACTACTTACTTGTTGAAGACTCCAAAAGCTTCAAGTATCTTCAAACTCTAATTCCATACACCACTATGTAAACCATTGTGGACACTAACTAACTTCTGGTTTTCTTCTCTTAAAGCAACAGAGACACTTAGCAATGGAGGAAGTGGTAAGGTTAACTCCTAAAAGGAGTTTGATGGAAAGACTCTATGTATGGAAAGAATTCGGAGAAGATGATGACAAAGAAAGAACTTAAGAAAAAGGATAAGACCCCCTTTTTACTCTCGAATAACTCAACTTACTTCTGACAATTAATAAAAGCAATTTTCACTTGTTGCTTTTCCTAAGGTCTAACTCTAACTAAGTTTCTTTTAAAACTAACTCTATTAACTCTCCTCTTACATTTCAACTATCTCTAAATCTTCTTTTAATTTCTTTTTCCTATTTTCTATAATACTTTATAAATTCTGAAATAAATCCTAAGTTCACCGAATTTCAAAAATATACATCTACTTCCACTAATCAATAAAATTTCCAACTAATTAAATTCCAAATTCACAATTTTCCCAACAATCATAACTCTGTTCAATTATACCCGAAATTATTCATGAGTGCATGTACAATTTTTCATGTGCAACAAATTTTACTATTCATGTATATGTATATGACATATTATGCATGAGCTTGAAAAATACATTTCTAAGCTCTCATTGGTCACTCACATTTACTATTCTAACCTTCCTGCAGGAAACGAGATGTTACATTTCATGCCTCACATCCACCAAGAAACGCACGCTTGATTATATTTTTTCTTGTTCTTGATTACTAATCCTTATTCCAGAAGCCTGGCCCGAGTACTAACAAATCTTCTGTTTCAATCCTATTTTGCGTTCAATACGACTTTATTTTGTAAGTTCTATACATAATTTGTTGTATTAGGCACGAAACAGGGTTGAAATAAGAAATATGAGCTCGACTGAGACTAAATGGCTTGCCTACAGACGAAGCTAGAATGAAGGATAAAATTTTAATAAAATACTTTATTAATTATTATTAAATAATATTTTCTTAATTGCCATTGAGAGAGATAAAAAATTTAGCATGTTTTAATCTATCTAATTTAAAATAAAAAAGTTAAATTTCAGTTAATTAAGCTTTGTACTAAACTTAATTTTAAAAGGTTGGGCTGAAATATGAATTAAAAATTAAAAATTATTGTTTTTATTATTAAAATGACAATTTTTATATAACTAATTAAATCGATGTAATCAATAGATCTAAAAAATTCAAAACTAAAACACCATCACTTTAGTGCATAGCAACTAGGAATGACAGTCTGCTCTGACCTGAGGCCTGATTGAGCTCAATAGGTAGAAAGCCTGATCGAGCTCAAGCAGGGCCCCTTTTTGAGCAAGAAAAGAAAAGGATTAAAATTAAAGAGATCAGTTCAAATTTCAATTGATTAATAAAATTATAAATTTTGATATTTTATAATGAATGAATATATGAAAACTTTCATGATAATAAAATGAAATCGAGTTCATTAATAAAGGATGAAATTATTACAGGAAATGAAAAAAAGATTATAATTGAAGTGATCAATTTAATTAATTATAGTTACAAATTTCAATTGATTAAGAAAATTTGAGATTTTATAATGAATGAATATATAAAAACTTGCATATATTGAAAAACTAAATAATATGAAACCAAATTCAGTAATGAAAGAGGATATGATTATAGGAAATGAAAAAAAAAGTTTATAATTGAAGTAATCAATTCAATTAGTTATCGCTACAAATTTCAATTTATTAAGAAAATTTGAGATTTTACAGTGAATATATATAAAAACTTACATATATTAATAAAATGAATAAGATGAAATTCATAACTATAATTATATTCTTTTTTTACTAATTCCAACTTTAGATTTTATTAAATTTTTTTGATCATATCTATTTACATTTTCTCATATTCCATTTATATTATATTATTTTCATTTTATATTTATCTTTTCTGTTTTTAAATTTTATTAAAATTTAATTATTAATATTTTTCATAATGAAATATAGTTAGTTAATTTCTTCAATTAGATTATACTTTTATTTATTTTAATTTGGGATTAATTAGATTTATATAGAATTTTAAATAAATAAAGAGAAATTGACCTATTTTTAACATTTGGGATACTTTTTTAGAATGTTTACTCAAAATGAAAAAAAAAATTAAAAGAAGCTTATAAGAAATTTTACTTAAATAATTAATTAATTAAAAAAGAGAAAAAGGATAAAGGTTGTAAATTAGTTGTAAAGTAAAAATGAAAAAGTTAACTTAGTCATAGGAATAAGAAGAGAGACAATTAAAAACCTTTTGGTATTTTTAAAGCCTTTTTAAGCCTTAAAATAAAAGATAAATTTAATAATTATGAAAGATGTGGCCATAATTGAATTGATAAAATAAATATATAAAAACTTATATATATTGATAACATGAATAAAATTAAACCAAATTTATTAATTATAGTAATCTTAATTGTACAAAAATGATTATCCAAATCATTTTACAAAAAATGATACAATTTATAAAAAAGCAAGAAAAATCATGATGGAGACTAGAGAGGGTAAAGACTAGATAGACTAAGAGAGTAACTAATCATTTTAGTCAGGATCATCAATAGTTTGTATCACTTCATTTGTATGTACAAAAATTATATTTAGTAACGTAATATTAAAATTAAATGAATATTTAGGACATACATGGTAATAATTAATAAATAATTAAAGATGCCTTCATCTTCAAATATTTTATCAAAAAAATGTTCACTCAGTCAATAAGCATAATTAGTGACCTTCACATTAATACTTACGATTGTATTAACAAATTTAAAACAATATTAGGTAAGATAATATAAAAAGACGAAATTTATATATAAAAAAGAAACAAATTTACCCTATCTTCATCATCTAATCAATTTCGGGCGTACATATGGGTTTTTACAATACGAGGATGAAGCTGAGTATGATGAGGACTAATAACTCAACTGATAGTGCTAAAAGCATACTCTGAGACAACGTTGGATGATGGAATTGCTAATAAGTCTCAAGCAATTAGTTAAATGATTGCGAAATTATTTCACAACTCTTCCACTATAATAACACATTGAACTGCACATCTACAACTTTGGCCACACTATAACATACCACTCTTATAAAGCATATACCTAACATATTGAAGGATATTCGGGAGCATACTCTATGAAAATGGCTCGTTAAGATGGTTAAATCAATTCATTTTTACTTTTTAATCCATCGCACATAATATAAAACATTTCAATAATCATATTGTTCCATTTTTATTCACAAACATATACAGTCTTAAATGTCATTACATTTCCAAAATTCACATGTACAATATACAACAGTTGAAAGATACAATCCTTGATAAAACATAACTAAGATATTTGCAGTTACAACTGATCCTGACATTGACCCATCTAAATGCAGAAGTTACTTCAACTAGACTAATTAGATTTCTCCTGAACCTGAAAAACATTGTTGCAATTTTGATGAGTTTGCGAACTCAGTAAGTGAATCATCATCGATATGCTCACTCAAAGCAGATATAAATATTGTAAGTATATAACACAATTCAATTAGTATCTCACATCATTCAGAATCAAATATCATATATCACACCATTCAGAATTTAGTACCTGATCGCAATATACATCATATTCCAACAAGTCTGTTATGAACATAAACATTTCATATAATTATTTCATAATAATTCAATCATTCATATCATCCATATGTACACAAACATAACATATCATTATATCAACTCAATTTAGTTATATATATATATATATATACACACACACACATAAGACTTCACTTTCATTTTTGTTTTCGTTGTGACCGAGTGCCTATTTAACTGTCCTGTACCTATTGTGGGCACCTAACTCATTTCATAATTGTTTGGTATCTATTACAGATATCAAGCTCATTTCATAACTGTCCCATACCTATTGCATATACCGGGCTCACTATCAACTGAGTCTGTGGCTCTTGGGCACATTTCCTGAGCTTTAAGCTCTTTTTCATGTTGGTCCCTCAGGTCACAACTCCTTTATCTAATCATTCATGTTCATATGATGCAATGCACCATTTCACATAATATGCTATCAATAAATTTCATTCGGTGTGCACAATTATTTACCACAATCATTGGATCAGAGTCCGACATTCAACATTCAGTTGAGTACACATTTTTTCCACATTCATATACAATCAGTAAGTAGTTCTTATACAGTCCCAAATATTTAACTCCTCGAACAATTGATGGTTTGAAATTTCACAATCATATCAATAACATTTTAATAACTAAAGTTAATCAAAATAATTCAAATATAGTGAGAAAACATCTAGGTTAACTCACGTAATCCAATCCATCCTTCATAATCAAGTTCAGAATATGCGCAAAACAATACATATGGACAAATCTTCCACCAACCAACAAGCTTCCAACTCGTATCTTATTCTTTAGCTTTTCAATTATAGCATCATTCGGGATATAATTGTTGACTGTTATGGTGGATAATTTGTTTTTTATATTAAAATCCATCAAATAGTCTCCCAATATGGTTGCCATCATTTCATTTGTATATGGTTTCGGCATATACATGAACGTATCATATACAAATTGTAACGTCCCATGTTCGGGGCTAAACCTCAAAATAGTGAATTGAGTGTACTGTGAGAAATTAAAAGTGTATTTTTTGTTCATGCATCATTGTATATTCACACACATGTGAATATTTATTTGTGATAAAAAATTTGTACATGCATTCATTGACATTTTCCGGGTATAATTGATTTATAAATGCGATTAAAAATACGAATTGTGGAAAATTTGCGTTATAAATTTATTTAGAGACTATTAGTATTATTTCAAAATTTTTGGTAAATTTTTGGTAAATTTTAGGAAATTTCTGAAAATTTGGATATTTTGGATTTTGGACTAGAAAAATTGTCAAGTGACAAGTCAAGTGGTACATACAAATTAGTATGATTAAGCCTACGAATTATTAACATTTGGCATCATTCATTGTGTGACAAATGGCCTGACATATTGGAGACATGTGGCAACTTGCATGAAAGGCAAATGGGAGTCATGCATGGAGTCATGTGTCAATATAATAACAACACACATGTATTGGAAGGCAAATTACTGTAGCTCATTATTTGTCTTTTGGATTGCTTGATCTTCATCGAACATCACTGAGTCCTCATCAACAAAATACTAGTGTTATCCTTTGCATGCAAACTTTTCAACCTAGCTAGTGTTTGCGTCTGCCTTCTTATTGTTTTCTTCCCCCATCCACCGAAACCATGCTCCTCACTCTCACTGCTAGAATTTTCTGAAACAAGTAAGTTGTGTTTTAAGTTGTTA